>JBCFYV010003860.1:0-23193 GCA_039000515.1 Timema cristinae
AATCTTCAGAATGAAACCACGCAGAGGCAGTCGCCAAACGATTTAGATGAGCAGGACTATTTTGTTTTTGTTATAAAAATAACCCCAAAATCTTCATACTTCCCTGTTAAGGCTATTTTTAGTATCGTGGAGGTTTTAACCTAACAGAAGACCTCAGTACCCATGAGGATGTCAATCAAATAGCAGCCTTTGTAGTATAAGGATTAATCTAAGAGCAGCCTTTAGTAGCATGAGGATTTCAATATAATAGCAGCCCTTAGTAGCATGAAGATTTTACTCTAATAGCAGCCCTTAGTAGTATGATGATTTCAATATAATAGCAGCCTTTAGTAGCATGAGGTTTTTCAATCTAAGAGCAGCCTTTAGTAGCATGAGGATTTCAATATAATAGCAGCCCTTAGTAGCATGAGGATTTCAATTAATAGCAGCCCTTAATAGCATGAGGATGTCAAATCAATGCAGCCCTTAGTAGTATGATGATTGTAATCTTGTAGATGGTTGGGGGTTTTCGTAATTCATATATAGTATGGGCCCTATACAAGTAATAAAATGCAGTATTTTTTTTGTCACGCCGTTTTATCTTGGTTCGGGTTACGCGTATATGGACTAATTAAGCCAAATTTTGTTAAAGATTATGAAGATTGAATTTAGAAGGAGTGTCCCCGCATTTGTGTGGAGGGAAAATGGAAAAAATTCAGGAAAAAAACCATTCACAGTATACCCAACCTGGTTTCGAACCCTCATCTTCCAATAGTTGGTAGTTCAGTCTAATGCAAGCGTGAAACCTTAGGACAGTGTGTTTCCAACTGGGGGCCCCGTGGCCAAATGCGGCCCGTGCTCATGAAAATGTTGCCTCACAATGTCCCAAAGGAAATTAAAGGGAACCTTTCTTTGTCGAGATGTAAAAAGAATTAATATAAAAATACTTATTTACAAAGGTCATGATTGCATTTTATCATGCATTTTTTTTGATTAATAGATAAAATGTATAAATACATATCAATAATGCTAAGATTTTTTGTGGAAGTGAGTGTGCGTGAATATTTCATTATTTATTTTTTTGGGATTAATCCTACATTTTTTTTAAAATAAAAATTTGAAAGATTCAACCAACAAAAAATAAAATTAGTATATAAGTAATGAAAGTTATTGGTTATTAAGTTGTCGACCTCGGTGATCTCAGGGCACAGTGCTCGCTGCAGGACCGATGTTCGTGGGTTCAAACCCATGGAAGTTGAGTGATTTTTTTTGATGGTAAAAACCGTTAGCAAAACCCTTCCTTCGGAGGGGAATTAAAGCCGTCAGTCCAAAGTCGATTGTGGCGTGTAAAATAACCCTGGAAGATATACATGAAAATAACTTTCGCAGAAGAATTGAAAGGCCCTTTTGTTCTTGCTCATAGAAGATTCTTATGTTATGATATAATCAGTCGGTTCAGAAAGTGTACGTTAAATACTTCAAATAACTATCAGATAAATGTATTAATTGTTGTTTTTAAGCCTTTATTAAAGTTGACTAGATTACCAAACACATCTTTGGCCCGCGGTGCAAACTGATAATAGATTTGGTCCTTGGGATGAAAAACGTTGGACCAACCTGCCCTTAAACCTTTTCGACCCCTGAAGCGGTAAAAAACCGATATTAAACCAACTTTTACCGTTGCAAATGGCACGGTAAGTATAGCGGAGTCCAAAAATAAACCTTAATCTCAAACTAAACTTGTTACTCGTGTAATTTTATTAAATACTAAAAGCTCAAATAAACATATTATTGCATTTATCAACTAAAAAAACAAAGACGATTTTAATAGAATGTATTCATTTTTTATCTAGTTAGAAGACATTTATTTTATTTTTTACATAATATGGCTTTATATCCTTCTTCCATGTGAGCGGTTTTGGAAAACTTAGCCCCATGTTTCTAATTCTGTAGAAGTTTAGTCTCTGACGCGTGTATATTGCGTCCTGCACCTCTTAGCCTTACCCAAGAGACATCACCAAAGGGTCGCTTGATCAATTTAAAGAGAATAGAGGGTAGCGCTAGATGTATAAAGACATCTGATTGGCTTCGCTTGTGACGTCATTTATTATACAAGCCAGCGCATTACACAAAGAAATTATGGAAGACAAACCAATTGTTAAAAATCACATTTTTGGGAAATTTAAATAGTAAAAAAACCTTTGAAATCCCCACCAATGACCAATTAAAGTCATTACTCTATTGTTACAAAATATATGGTTTCGGAACTCCACACGGACTTTTTCATTCCATTATTTAAAAATTGAGATATTTACTCAAAACTCGTAATATATGTGAAACAAAAAAATATAAAATAGCAAACCCGAACAAAAATTGCACTATACTTACGTAAAACCTTTTTTGACTGCAGGTTTTAAATTTTATAATTTTTTAAAGTAATTAAAATCCTCATTTATATATTTAGACCAATAATTGTGTCCCCAAGGGTCAAACTTCGTATTAAAATTTCTACTTACAATTAAATTTTTCAACATTTTATTAGCGGTTGCACTCTTATGGTTATCGTTTTTGCTATTAAATTCCTCATTTGTAAATTTTGACCAATAAAATAAGTTAAAAAAATTAACTATAAAATCTAAAATGATGGAGATAGATCATTGTTGTACAAACATTTCCCCTAAGAGGTTGAAGGAATGAGAACATACACTTTTTGGGGAGATTTACTCATTTGTTCCTTCCTCTATGGCATTAGATAATGATTGCGAACTTAGGTAATAATGTAATAATAATAATAATAATAATAATAATAATAATAATAAGTAGACTACATTAATGTTTGAATGCAGCTCTACTAATGAGAAGAATTGAATTGCGTTTTTGAGATAACATTTCCCAAATTGGGGTTCAAAAATAGCACTCTATATCACAAAATTGATTGCAAATGTTCATCTATTAAAACAGGCCTATATTGAGATTTTTTACGTATTTCATATTTGAAAAGTTTTTTTCGCACAGGTGTGTGCTGCCAAATACAGCTATAAAAAAACTCTGAGTATATTATCTCAATTAACTATATTCATCATTTGAGAGATATTTATATAATTCGTTAAATTCTTCTCTTGAAATTTGCCTTTTAGATGTCATCATACTGCAAATTAATCACTTTCAATTGAAGGTAGGTGTAAGCTCCTCAATTAAACAATCAAATGGATTTTGAAATTTGGGAAATATTTCTGGACTTGCATCAAGATATTAAAAATGCTGTAGATTTAAATTTTGAATTTGAAAATATAAAATCCATTCTTAGCTTGCGGGCCGTCGTATTTGGCTGCGGGCCGTAGTTTGCTGACCCCTACCATAAACTAAGTCGTTCTCATCAACTGTTTCCAGCCCGTGTCAGGTCGTTTAGTAAAATATTCATCCCTCCTCTATTTTCCACCACCTTTCTCCTTTAATTTCTTCCCTTCTTCTCCTCTCACATTAACACTTTCTATTATCTACTCCACCCATTTCTTTCTTGGCCTCCCTTGCGGTCTTTTCCCTACATACTCCATTTCCAACATTTTTTCGGCATCCTCTCTCTTTTCATCCCTATTAGATGCCCATACCATCTCAGTCTTGCTTCCTCTACTATCCCATGTACTCCCTGTGATCCTACTCTTTCCAGAATAACTTCATTTCTAATCCTGTTCCTCCTTGGGACAGCTAAACACGCTCCTCACAAACTTCATTCCCATGACTACATTATGCCATAAAATAAGTCAGTATTATTTTATTTTTTTAGCACCGCGTTTTTACTACCTGTTCAGGTTTTTATGCCTATTACTAACATAATAATGGGTTAGGGATTAGGAAGGCCTAAGTTAGAGGAGTTTCACCCGAATTTGCGTAGAGGAAGAATGGAAAACTATTTTTTGGAAAGCACCCTCAGTGTACCCGACCGGGATCGAACCTCGATCTCTCCGTCTCCGGCAGTCTAGCCAACACGAGAGTAGCACGTTAGACCATGGGGCCCATTGAAGGGGCAGTAAGTATTATTATATAAATGAGCAGGTGAGTGACCTCTTTATAAAGAGCGGTAGACTGAATCTCCATTGAAAAAGGTTTGTAATCCTTCTGCCGCCCATTCATTGATATATGATACGGGCGTGTCTGATGAAAGGGGAACCCTCACATGGGCTTTGTTTAATTAAACTCGCGCTCTAGAAACACATGGCATTTATTACTCACATTTAAAAAAAAAAGCTTGGGCCACAATTTTGTGTGTGTGTGTGTGTGTGTCTAACTCCTTAAGATTACGAAAGTTTGTGCTCAAGACAAGTAAATACTGTGAGCGCATCATGATTTGGACGGAGTGCAGAGTTCCCAACTCTTTTGCTTATAGCGATAGTACATGGTCCTGAAATGGATTGTATTTTGTCCAAACAGGAAACTACTTGTTTCCTAGAATGTATAAAAATAAAATAAAACAGACGCTTACTGTGGATTCACACGTTTGCCTAAAAATAGCGCAGAACAGAAACGTAATCACGTGACGAGTCTAAGCAACCCCAAGATTTCCGAATAATCGGCGCGAGCTGTTCCGATAAGATCAACTCATATCTACTTTGTCCGCTTTCCCTGATAGGTTTGGTACAGGAGAACCAATCAAAACTCAGAACCAACCATCTTCAATCATGTGTATATGTATATGACAACATGTGCGCTGCAGAGCTAAAACAAACAAAAGCTTCGTTTGCTGTTGTGAGGAAATTTTGAAATTAGCCGTAAATGGAAAGTGTGTGTTTTCGAAGTATTGAATTGTGTCACGACATATCGTTATTATTTGAAACATCCCTCGGGGAATGTTCTAAAATATATGTTTATCCACTAGAAAAGAAAAATATGTTGATAAACAGCTGTTTTTTAAATAAGCGTTTCAATGCATCATGGGTTGACATCAGCGTGTGAACTGTTGCGCCTTCTGAGGCAGATTCTGCTTTCTATTTTCCGGCGAACGTGCCCCAACAAGCCACCCCACATAGGGTGCACTTTCCAAAAATTCAACCTTCCCCTCGTAACTGATTAGGGGTAATTAGTATACATGCTTTCAACCCGAACAGATATTAGATATTTCTTTGTGGCTAACATTGATACATTTATAATTTTATTATTTTATAGGTATTGATAACATCTATAAAAGTGACAGTGAAGATCATTTTGACTTGATGCATTAATATTTAATATGTTTTAGGAACTTTAGTAAAATAACTTCTACTGTTTTTCATACCAAAAATCTTACATATTTGGAAAAAAGGTATGGAAGGTGGATAGAACATAAAAGGGACGAAAAATATGGCTTTAACAAGAAAAGAAGAACACAGCTCACCTTTACACTGCTGCCAATGGACAAGAGGTAATGGTTGCCTCTTACATCCATGGCAGAAGAGATGGTATCTGACAGTTAGGAAAAGTTACCATCATCCATGGCAGAAGAGGTGGTATCTGACGTTAGGAAAGCTACCTACAGCCAGGAGGAGAGGTGGTATCTGGACAGTTAGGAAAAGTTACCATACAGCCACGGTAGGAGAGGGTGGTATCTGACAGTTAGGAAAAGTTACCATACAGCCACGGTAGGAGAGGTGGTATTGACAGTTAGGAAAAGTACCATACAGCCCCGGCAGAAGAGATGGTATCTGACAGTTAGGAAAAGTTAACCATACATCCCTGGCAGAAGAGGTGGTATCTTGACAGTTAGGAAAGCTACCATACAGCCACGGTAGGAGAGGTGGTATCTGACAGGAAAAGCTTTCCATACAGCCCCTAGCCAAACCATATTATCTGCAAGACCATATGACGAGTTGTTTTTATTTTGGAAGTCAGAACATTCACACAAATAAAACAATTTTTTTTAAATTTTTAACAAATTTTACCCTAAATTTAAACAGGGGGTGTTTCGGGGTGCACAGGCAGTCAGCAAGGATATTTTAAGTGCACACAATTTGTTTCGCGTGGTCAGAAAGGATGTTTTAGGTGCATACCCCCTTTTTGGAACCCTTTTTGATTTCAGCCAGCCCACATGAGTTTTTAGGGAGGTAAATAAAACAACCCTTCTCTTGGGGAATACCTCATCACACCCCTGGTATTCATTAAAAGGTATCTATGTAGGTTAGGCGGTTTGGTTGGG
Organism: Timema cristinae; assembly: GCA_039000515.1. Taxonomy (NCBI): domain Eukaryota; kingdom Metazoa; phylum Arthropoda; class Insecta; order Phasmatodea; family Timematidae; genus Timema; species Timema cristinae. The sequence goes on from JBCFYV010003860.1 coordinate 6,146, forward strand.
CAAATTTTTAATTTAAAAAAAAGATACTTTAGCACAGAAGAGTTTTTTTCATCAATTGTTTCCATTGGTTTTATTTTTCTTTCGAAAAAACACTTGGTTCTTCTTTTTTCCGGTGTTCTGTGTTTTGTAAATAAAAAGGGGGTTTAAAGTAGAGATCACCCTTTTTTAATACCGGGGGTTTGTCGGCCCTTTCGGCAACCCTTTTTTGGGAGCCCTTTAAAAAACAAAATTTCCTTTGCCCTTTGGGCATTGGGTTTATCCAAACAAGAACTTTAAAATTCCTTTTTGGGGTTTTCTTTTTTTGGCCGGGGGTTTTTTCTTTAAAAAAAATTTCCAAACGAGACCTTCAAAAATCGGTTACTTTTAAATCAAAGGGGCCCCCCGCCCAAACGGGTTGTTGATGAGTAATAAACCATCTTGTCAGGTTTTATGGTGTTTAAAAAAAAAAATGTTTTTATTGAAAAAAAAATTTTTTTATGGGGTTTCTTTCTTTTTTTTATAAAAAATTAAAATTTTTTTTTTTTAAAAAAAATGAAAAAGATTCCAAAAAATTAATTATGTCCATTAGCCAAGAAAATCCCAGGTTCTTTTTTTTTCCTTTTTTCCCAAAAGTAACATTTGGGAATGCCCCCCTGTCCAAATTCCAAAAAAATTTTTTTTTTAAATTCTCTTTTGGGGCCCCCCGTAACATTTTTTAATGGCTCTCCCCCTGTCCAAAATACCCGAAAACAAAGGGTTCCTTGCTCGAAACCGTCGGTTTTCTAGTGGGGACAAGACCCCATATTTAATTTTATCACACACAATAAATGGGGGGAAGGGGATTCACGCACCCCAGAGGAGGACGCAAAAGGGGGCGCCGACGTAATTGGGCTGGTTTAAAACGAAATTTGGGAAAAAATTAAATTTTTTTCCCTTTTGTTCGGTTTTGTTAACTTTCTTTAATTTTGGGAAAAAAGGGCCCTTTTTTTTCTAATTTTTTTTTATTCTCAAAATTTTCTTTTGGAAAAGTTCAAAGTTTGGGTAGGTCTAAGCTTAAAATCCTAAAATTAAATCGCAAAGGTGGGGTAAAAAACGAAAATTTTTCCCCCATTTTTTCCATACATATTTTTTTTAAAACACATATATATTAACTACACAAATAAAATGTGTTAGGGAAAGGAGAATTTATAGGGAATGTAAAAATTGAGAAAGGAAAAGTGGAATATTTTTAAAAAAAAAAAATTTCAATTGCCCCGGTTTAAATCCCCATTCCTCTCCCTCAAAACAGAAAAAAAGTTTGACTTATACTGCGTCCCCCAGGTGGTTTTCTTTTTTTTTGTCTTGAATTTAAAAAAAAACCCTTAAAAACTCGGGGAACGTATGTTTTTGGGGGTTTAACCCTTTTGGGATGAGATAAAACCCCCTTTTTCGGTTGAGGTGTTCGGAATTTCTTCCCCCGTCCCGTTCGTTTTAAAAAGGGAAAAATTTAAAAAAAGGTTTTTTTATAGTAGTATAATTTTTAAATGGGGAAATCTATAGGATAGCCTCGGGGGGGGGGGGTTACAAAAACATAAACCTTTCCCCTTTTCAAAGGTTTTTTTTACATCGGTATCACTGCATTTTGGCTTATACCATATGCACTGTTTACAAAAGGGGTTTAATGAAAAGGTCGAATTTAGGGGAAATGTTTCCACATTTTCGGGGAAAAAAAGGGAAAAACAAATAAAAAAAAATCATATTTTTTGACCAAAATTTGAACTCGTTCTCATATCAGGGAGCCATCTATTTGTGAGATGAGTCTTAACCATGAAACATTCGAGGGTTTGAAACTAAACAACTAGTCTTTCACCCAAAGGATTTAATTTTTAAAATAATCTTATTTTATTTGAAAAATACCACAAATTGAAAAAATAAAATAACAGTCCACCCCGGGGTTTGAACTCAAAACTGATAAGGCAGGTGGTGAAAATTTTTGTTTAAATATGGGACATAAAAATTTTGGAATTTAGAAAAAATTATAATATATATTATTTATTTTAATAAATTAAAAAAAAAAAAAGAAGAGACCGAATTTTTAAAAATTCGGGACAACGAACCATTAGACAGCCTCACTAAATAAGAATAGATTTTTGAATATTTTGAACATTTTACCACACACCCGTAATCTCAAAATAAAAAAAAATTTTTTGTTTTTGTTATCACGTTTGAACACAAATTTTCTAACTGCCGATACCTTTAATCGTTGGTAGTAGTCTTTTGCTGACAAGGGCCGGGTTTCGATTCCAGGGCTGGCCAAAATTATTTTGATGAAAATGTGGGTTTTTGCCTTTTATAGTGATGAATTAAAACCGGGGGCTGGGTTTGTCCTTTTGTATAGGTTTAGATTATAAAACATATGAAGCTACGAAGTTTCCCTGGTAGTGGAAAATAAGGCTTAATAAAAACGACTCGGGGAAGATTGGAAACTGTACCTAATAAGTAAAAAAAAAGTTACCTTAAAAATACAGGGGGGAGTTAAAGTAAATACATCTTCATTTTGTGAGAAGGAATATTAATTTTCCACCGGTTCAAATCCAGGCCTACGCATTTTAATTCCCTCTGAAGAAGAGTTGGGGGAAGTATGTTGAGAAACTGTTCCCCATTTTCATTGAGGGGTAATATATTATAAAATAAAAATACAGGAGCACTTGGGTGAGATTGAACCCCTATTTTCCCCATAATCGAAATCCGTATTTTGGAATCTGACTACTTAGACTGTTATCTAGGTTGGGGTTTTTAAAAATGTTTCGGGCCCTCAATTTCCAACAAATTTAAAAAAACAAACATGGGTTGTAAAAAAAGAGTATTACTTTTGAATGGCCCCGCTCAATGTTACATGTTTATGTCCAAGGTTGTTTATCTTAAAGTTTTTATTGTTGGGTGATTTCATATGGTACCGATATGGGAATACTTACAGTTGTAAAAAGTTAAAAAAGATTTTAAATGTTTATTGAGCAATACAAAAAATGTTATACTTATAACAAGTCGGGGGGTTTTAATCCAATGTTTCGGGTTGGGGCCTTTTATAAAATACAAGGTACAATTTCAATTTTTCAAGTAAAATTCCCTCGGTGGTGTAGTTTGCTAACGCGCTTTTTCATTTTCCCCTAGACTGCCAAGGGTGAGGGGAAAAGAGGTTCGAATCTGGTTGGGGGAACGGAGGGGGGTTTTTCCCAAATAGTTTTTCCCCTATCCCTCCCCTCAAATGTGGCCCCTTCCCTAAAATTTAAATCACAAAATTTCCCAACCCCTTAGGTAATTAATTTTAAGCGTATTAAACCCGAAAGGGAGTAAAGTGATGCTAAAAAATAAATAAAAAAAAACTAAATTTTTACCGTTGTAAAAGCATTCTAGGGTTTATAAAAAAAATAGTTTTACTTGAAATTTTAGTGCAAATTTTAAAAATATTTACAAATGAAATATTAAAGTCCAATTTAGTATCCTTTTACACAAGGAAAAGTAACCACACGCCATTTTAAACCCTTTTGTAATTTGTATTTAAATATTAAAAAATCGTTATTAAAAAAGTTTAAAAAACAACTACATTTTTTTGGAACCTCCTAATTTAAATTTAATAAAAAACTGTACACTGAAGCTTTATAAACAGGCCCCAGGGGGTTTAAAAGAAAAGTATGTTATTTTCTAATTATTTGGGGGGTGGGTATTAGTTCCTTCATTAGGGTTTTGGGTTTTTTTTTCACACCGCCTCTTAACCCGTTTGGTTTTAAAACGCACAGTACTAATTACCTAAGGTTTTAAAAATTAGGAATATTTAATTGAGAGTAAGTGCCCCCGAATTTGCGTCAAAAAAAGGGTGGAAAACCATTCAAGGAAAAAATCTGCAAACCCAAAGGGATGAAACCCCAATCTCCCGATTCAGGTCTAGTTAACACAAAATAGCGGTTAGACCCGCGCCCCCGAAACGGGGCTATAAATCGTTTTTTGGACAAATTTGGGTGTTTCACCAAACTAGAATTATTATTTTTTTCCAATTTTGATCGTGAAAAAAATGTATCCAAGTACAAACCGTAAAATTTTTTTAAATCAATAAATTTCATTATTAATGCCAATTACATTCAGACACGTTTTATTTTGGGTTAAATTTTTATCATTTATGAGTTTAAAACCCGTAATAGATGGATGCTGCCGATACACAAAATTTTAACACCTTATCCCGACGGCCGTTTCGTTTCATGAGGGGTTTTTATTACAATAAATTTTAAAGAAAATCAAGTTGGGGCCCCACATTGCAGCATTTTTATTTTTCCCTCTAATATCTTAAATAGGGCTTTTAAAAAATGTACACCTACGTCTGGACTATCCGAATTGTTAAGTATTGGGGTGAGAAAGTTATACTTTAAGAAAAGTACCTGCATTTGCTTGTAAAAGAGGGACAAAATTTCAAAAATAAAAACTCAATAAAACCCAACCCGGTTTGAATCCTGACCTCCCCTTTTTCTGGTTTTCCCGTTTTTTCAAAGGGATGCCTTAGACCACTGACATGAATATTTGAATTGTATTTGTTTAAAGTCATACTATTTTAAGTTGGGGGAGGAGAATTTAAACCTCTCCTATTGGCTACAAAAAAATTCGAGCAGTTTTTTAAACCCTTCTCTCAAAATTTTAGTCTTCTCCTCTTTCCCTTTTAACACGGGTTAATTCAATGCGCTATTTGTAATGCTTTGCGTATCCGATAAAGGAGTATCTGAGGGGCCAGTTTTAAAAAAGATTTGGCTCACACACAACATTCACCTTAACCCCTTTTCTTGTATTAAAAAAAAAATATCACATGTTAAGGGGGTTGCAATAAATCTACACAATCTATATCATGCCATTAAAATTTAAAAACCCTTTTGGTTTGTAAAACACAATCGATTGAAGCTAGTTTGTTTGTATTTATAAATCTCAATTGGTGGTAAATTGATCTTTCTGGAAGAATACAGCAACAATATGTTTTGCTATTATGTATTTTTGGTTCAAAATATCTCGCGAAAAACTGAGGTAGGAGGAAAAATGTGTTCAAGCTCAACAGCTGTTTGGTGTGTTTTTGAGTGTAATTCTTTTACGTCTATTAAATCTCGTGTCAGTTAAATAAGTAGCCACACGCTAGCACTGTTTAAAATTGACTTACCAAGTGTTTAGACTATATCTCTTGCATACATCCAATATAAGTTTAATGGGTTTCGTCGCCACTTTATAATTTATTACATGTCCATAATTAATATATAATTAAAATTTTTACTAAAGGACAGTAGATGACAAAATTAAGAGGATTGCATTAGGGACTACTCCTGAATTTGTCACGGGAGGCCGACTGCCCTGTGAAGGAAAAAGGCGAGGTTATTGATTTCTTCTTTTAAATTCACTGTCCCACACCTCCAAGACCTTTTATTTTCTCTTAGTTAACCACTACCCCTTGATAAAGTTATTAACTAAAAAAACTTCTGTCGAATGCTCCAATATAAAAAAAACTAAAAAAGGAAGGGAATTGGCTTTGACGATAGTTTAGGCGCTATTGCTTTCAAACGTTGTCCAATCACCTCTGCAAGAATGTGTCGTTTCTATAAACAGTAGGTGACCTAGTGGTCCAGGGGTAAGGTGTCAGACTTTCTGTGCTGGGGTCCGGGGTTCAATCCTCGGTCCCGGCACAAATGATCTGATTGCCAAATCCTTCCTTCACCTCTGAAAAGACTGTATTAATCACAACTTGTGAATGTGGGGAATGCCAGGCCACCACCGTGGTTCGGATCCCACGTTAAACTGTAGGTCCTCCATTTCATCTCACAATCACCCTACCTATTACACATGTAGCATAAGTGCGTATAACCCGAACGGGTAGGAAGAGTGGTGCTAATAATAAAATAATAATGAAATATAAATGGTAGCCTCCAAGTTTCTTAATCTTCACGTAATGCCAAAGCAGGTGAGATAAGAATAATCTGAAGTTCACTCTTAAGATACTCCCAGACTTAAAAAAAAACCCTGAGCTCGTTCTACAATAAAAAATAGTATGGCGCAATTTTAATAAGTTAATATTACAAGCTCTAAATAGTGATTCATTTATTTCAAATCATACACTGCACAAGTTATAAGGGGTCAAACATTCTATTTTATGCTTTTAACATACCATTGTTAAGTTAAAGTAATTATTAATGTATATCAATGTAATCATTATAACTAGACATTCATGTGGTGTACATAATGAAATATTTATAATATTAATATTATCACTACTAATAATATTAATATCATAAATATCTCAATAAAATATTTATATATTTATAATCTTATTATAATAATTTTTATTAATACTTATTATATTAATAATCATATTAATATTATAAAATAAATCAACTAAATATTAAATTTCGTATACCTCATATCTAGTTATACTAAATTTCAGGCCCATATATTAATTACGTTAGGCCTACCTTAACAAAGGTATATTAAAAGCATAAAATAGCAAGTTTGATCGCTTATAACCACGTGAATTGTAATTATTTGAAATAATAGAATCACTGTTTATAGATTATAGTTATACACATTTTTAAAAAAAACTGTGCAATACGTTTTCGATGTCTATTGACCTAAATTATGTTGAAAGTACGCGTACAAATCAATTTTATGTAGCGTCAATGATTAATCTATTTATTTAACTAATCATTTACTGTTTTAAAAAGTGACGAATAGTCAGCTCTTGGATCTAGTCAAGGTCACATGGTCATGGATCCGATTATAAAGTTATTTATTTTAACGCTCATGGTATCTTATAACCTCGTGATCAGGCTCGTTATAAAAGGAGTTTGTTTCATCTGAAGATAATGAGGGGACGTCATTTTAAAAGTTCAGCTACAATCTTAGTTCTTGCTACGGCAATAAAAATTAAGGCTCAACGGGTTTACTCCCCCTCTTCCCCCCCCCCCCTCAGATATCGATTTAAGACTTAAATATTTTTTTAATTTATAAAAATAAAAGGAAATGTACAATATCTAGACACACATAGTTATTACTAACTCACTATCAGCTACTTGTTTGGTAAAAGCTAAGAGCGTAGCCAGAAAAAAACTTTACGAAATATTTAATCAACACTCACTTTTGTCTAAATCAAGGTGTTTCAATCCGTAGCCCTCTGGCTACTTGCAGCCTACTGGTTCAGGAAATACATACAATTATTTCAAGAGGAAAAATTACAAATACAACCAAGGCCGTAGCCAACCAATAATTTCAGGGGGGTGGGGAGGATGTTGCGCACATCCCATTAATTGCTGGAAGCTAGAAATAATTCTAAATGATAAACAGTTCTAGACGTTCTCTGTAGTGTGTTTATTTCATGTAAAATAACCCCCTAGCTGCCGAAGGCTCGGAAAGTTTCTAAATTTTAAACACTTTTTGAAGCTCTTTGAATTATTTTTTTTATAGTAAAATAACCCTAAAAATGTCGAGGTCTAGGAAAATTTCTAAATATTTAACACCTCTACAAGCTCTCTGAAGTGCTTTTTAATGGTAGCACAGACCCCCAATTTATTTGTATCTTAATTTTGATATTGTTTGAACTATAAATAAAACCATATATATTTTGTTCATAAAATTTCGCGGGGGCTTTATACCCCCAACCCCCCTGCTAAGGCCTTGTATAAAGATCTATATTTTATATAGTCAACTAATAAACTAAATACGTGTCTTACTTAATTTACGTTATTTTATACAACAATTTTTTGCTTTTCACGTAGATTATATTTTTATACAAATGTACTTTTAACCAGAAAATTACAGCTTTAGTAAACAAGACAGATCGCTCTACCTTCTGACACGAAAAATCTAAAAGAAAATAAAGAAACACAACAAAGAACATACTTCACACGAGAAATCCGAAACTTCACATGTGGGAGACAGGCCTAATCCGTGTGTGTGTGTGTGTGTGTATAAGAATAGCTGATATCAATATTGAATAAGAATTCAACCCCAATATTGTGGGTGTTGAATTGCAGCCCGCGAGCTAAAAAGATACAGAAACTTTGGCCCTTGGATATAAAAAGGTTGAGGACCGCTGAACTCTAGATAATATCAAAATAAAGGTATAAAAAGCTTTCTATGAGTACTAACCACCATTCCATAAACAGCTCCAAATATCTTCTAGAGAAATTCAAAATCCATATATTTTCTTAGCTCTAGCTACGGCCTTGGTTTTTGCCAATAATTTTTGGCCGTACACGCTAGATTTCATTTGATAAGAGAAATGGAGTAAATAGAGTTTTGCTGTCCTGCGCAGTTTTCAATCTTTGTTTTTTCTAGTATTAAAACAATGTTTGGAATTTTTCTATATTCTATATAATTTAAAAAAAACTGTTGAAAAATTAACTGATAAGCATGAAGTTAAACCCATGATCTTTGGCTAAGCACGCTGGTTCCCCCCCTCCCTCCACGTTAACACCTAAATTAGGTAAGTAATACAGCTCGAACCAGACGTCATTTTATAATGTGGTTTTATTCCATATACTCTAGAAAACAATTGAATTGAGACAAATAAACCGTTTTACCATATTTTTAAAACAATGAAATTTCAAAATAATTAATTAAAATAAAAAAACTTTTAAACTGATCCGATTTCATTAGTTTTTTTTAGCATCGGTTTTTCTACACATTCGGTATACGCTTAACTTACTAATTACTCTAATGAGGGTGACCTGGTGGTCTAGGGGTAAGGTGTCGGACTTCTGTGCTGGCGGCCGGGGTTCAATCCTGGTCCCAGCACAGATTTATCTGATTGCCAAACCCTTCTTCACCTCTGACAAGACGTGTATTAATAACAACTTGTGAATGTGGGAATGCCAGGCCTCCACCGTGTTCGGATTCCACGTTAAACTGTAGGTCCTTCATTTCATCTCACAATCACCCTACCATTACTCATTAGCGTAAGTGCGTAAAACCGAACGGTAGTAAGACGCGGTGCTAATATAATAATAATAATAATAATAATAAAAAATAAAAAACTCTAATGAGTTAGGAATTTGGAAGGTAGAATTTATAATAAGTGTACCTACAATAGCGTGGAGGAAGAGTAAAAACATTTTTGGAAAAACTATCCTCAGGATACCGGACCGAGATTTGGATCTCGATCTCCCCTGCCATCGGCAGTCTCGTCCACTGCGAGAGTCGCGCTTTAGACCATGCGGCCACCGAAGTGGGCTATTTTGATGTTGTCAAAATATAAATAATGCTGCTGATTTCTATACGTTTGCTGGTTTCGAGCATGATATGTATTTAATATCCCGGTTATTCTTACCACTGAGCTATCCATAACACTCATGTACACAGTCATACGTCACTTATTATTTTGAGGTAGTCTCGCACGTTTATCATAGGTCTGGGTAGCTGACGATTGAACAGACGTGGTAACAAACAGTATCTCTGTCTCAAGCATCTACACTTCCTAAAAATATAACCCTCTTCATCTATAAAACCAATAGTGGTATTATTATACAAGTGTATAAACTCGAAGATCCGCCTCGGTGGCGTAGTTGGCTAACGCGCTAGTCGTGTTGAGCTTGACTGCTGAGGACGGGGATCGAGGTTCGAATCTCGGTCGGGTGAACTAGGGATGGTTTTTCCTAAATGGTTTTCCTTCTCCCTCCACGCAAATGCGGGTTCACTTCCTCTAATTCAACCTTCCAATTCCTAATCCATTACCGTAATTAGTACTTAAAGCGTATAACCCGAACGGGTAGTAAGATGCGGTGCTAAATATAATATAACTCGAACGGGTAGTAAGACGCGGTGTTAAAAACATCATCATCATTAAGCGTTAAGAATTTTTTTAACACCGCGTCCTACTACTTGTTCACGTACTAATTATAACTATGCTAATGAGTTATGGATGAGCAATGTTGAGTTTAGAGGACGTGTATCCGCATTTGCGTAGAGGTAGGTGGAAAACCATTTAGGACAAACTGCCCTCAGTACACCACCGGGATTAGAACCTCAATCTCCTTGTCATCGGTAGGCCTAGTCTAGTCTAGTGTGAGGTGACGACTTAGACCAAGTGGCCACCGAGACAGATGTTAAAGGAATTAACACGTTCTAAACCGAACCTACCAAGTTCGATTCCTGTGTCTAAGGGTCAATTTTCAATAATAATTTGAATTAATATGTTAACAGCACATAATCCTAACCAAATATTAACTCATTATATATATCATTACAGAAGAGGTAAGTTTTCAAATATAGTAGCTTGTTTGTGTCGATTTCCACGAGAGTTGACAAAAATTTGGGACACATATTCTGTTTAGGATGTAAGGTTTTTGTAATTTTATCGTAAACGGTAATCCAGTCTATCATGATTCTGATACCTTAGATCAGCACGGGTGTGCTGTTGAAAAATATATCTACTACCCACATCGTTGACGTCACGGTCTAAGGCGTGGCCCGAATCCGTCCTGTCTGCTAAATGATTTCCCACGCTCAATGACGCAAATAAAGTTACACATCTCTTAAATTCTACTTTATCACCTCTACTCTATTAGTGTGAATATGTGGATAACTCGTAAGGTTATCAAGACGCGGTTACAACTATTTGTGTATCAAGATGACAATTATCTCAGCTTTAGATTGGGTGTGTGATAATAGGTGTGCTACACTATAAATTTGTCATCGTCTGTGGGCTAATTTCATGGTCACACTTAGTAGCTTCAAGTGCGGTGCTATACTAAATACAACACCTACCTAGACCAGAATTACCCATTCCATTCGAGTTTAGTTAGATGTCGTTTTATGTTTGGTTTCGAGCCGCACTTGAGGCGTTCAAAGTCTGACTAAGAACATTGTAAACCAATGTTTACCACATTTACCACTAATCATAAACATACCGACGTGTTCTCTTTGTTTCAGTTTCCTTTGCGATTCTCTTCACCTACTTGTTCGCGATACCTTTCCGACGAGGATTCTTCTGCGATGACGAGTCCATCCGCCACCCTCACAAACTCCGTGTTCAAGTGTCCGATGCTGTGTTGGCCTCCATAGCACTTGTCTCACCACCGATAATTGTATGTATATTCGAGATTGTGGTCTAACTGGAACTGAAAAATGTGATTTTTGACGAAAAATCGAAACCGCAAAACCGTCTCCGAAAACAGCTGTTTTATCTTTTCTAAATAAAGATTTTTTAAAATAATAATAATAATAATCCGCCATGCTCGAATGCAGATAAGCAGGTAAACATCAACCAGCTTCGGTGGCCGCATGGTCTAAGGTGCTACATTGTGTTGTAGACTAGACTGTCAGTGACGGGGAGACGGGGTTAGAATCTCAGTCGGTTGGTCTTTCCTAATTGGTTTTACACTCTCTCTCCACGCAAATGTGGATACACTTCCTGTAAATATAACCCTCCTCATCCCTAAAACCATGGGTGTGCTTAGTACATAAAAGTGAATACCCCGAACGATTAGTAAGACGTGGTTCTAAAAAATAAGTAAACACCTATTTATAGTTTGTACTGTGGATCATAGATGTCACTATTGGTAAGAACTTGTATCACATTCATATCCTCATTTGTGTGTTATTTATAATGAAATATATATGAATATGTATAAGTATAAAAAGAAAGAGTAACAACCAGTAACACAGTAACAACCAGTAACAATAATAATTACACCGTTGTCACTACAAAAAGTATTTGTAAAGCTATAAAAGCTGTATTGAGAACTCTCAAAAAAACAAAAATTCAAAATTAACCACTAGAGCAAAAATTTGCAATATAAAAAGTTTAAAAATAACGAATATCATTCATAATCTTTACGCTGCGTCTACAATAAAACTAATATAAATGGCTTTAAGGACATTTTCGTTGAGTGGTAATTTTTTGAACTAAACTTCGTTACCGATTATCTGTTAAATAAGTAAATGCTCTTATTTTTCTGAAAGTGCATTATTTGCAAACATTATAGAGATATGTATTCAAAAATAAACAATAAAAAGATTATTTGATATGGGGGACTTCTTTAAAATAATGACAAAAATATCTTTCTTTACTCCAATAAGATAAGTTTTCCAGCGCGTTGAAGAGTGTGTTGCCCAAGTAGGAACAAAATGATACTTATATTTTTTAAATTAATAATACAAAATGGGGTTTTTGTTTTTTTAACGAAATATTGAGAATGTAGGTATAAAACATAGTAAACTAAAAAACCATTGACTAACCACTGTTTTCAAAAATTAAGCTAAAAGACCACGGTTTTCCAAGCTATAATTGTATGTGCAGTATATGATCTCCATTCTTCAAGGCTTAACTCATTGAATGTATTTAATATAAATATTTTTTTAAATTCGAAGTCCAAGGGATATCTAAAAGAATTCGAAATATTCAAAATTCAAACAAACCATTTTCATGAGTATCTAGGCAGATGTTACAGAATAAATTTATAATCTCAAAATATGCTACATATAATCACACACATTTTATATATGCTTTATAAAATACACATTGAAATACATACATAAAAAATAAGAAAAATTCAAACACTAAATATACAAACTTAGAAAAATTAGCATACGATAATTGCAGACTTAAATCAGAATTGATGAAAGCCAAGCCAACACATTCCTTATATTAGGCAACCCGCTCACCACCGTCGCGTAACTCCCCCAGTCTTCTTATTTACTATGTGTCAACAACAAGCGCAAAGAGTCACCTGGTGGTCTAAAGACTAAAGGTAAGGTGTCAGACCTCTGTGTTGGGGGTCCGGGGTTCAATCCCCGGTCCCGGTACAGATTAGTTGTCTGATTGCCAAACCCTTCCTTCACCTTTGACAAGACGTGTATTAATCACAACTTGTGAATATGTGGAATGCCAGGCCTCCACCGTGGTTCGGATTCCACGTTAACCTGTAGGTCCTCCATTTCAGCTCACAATCACCCTACCATTACACATTAGCGTAAGTGCGTACAACCCGAACGGGTAGTAAGTCGCGTGCTAATAATAATAATAATAATAATAATAATAATAAATAATAATAATAATAATAGGCTAGCTCCAACTGTATTTTATAATTTTGGATTATTGGGGGAAGGGGGTTTAATAAAGATCGTTAAGTTAGGTTTGAAATGAGTACAAACTGTAAAAAAAAAACTATTTATAATCTTCGAATATACCCAAATATTTTCTTTTATAATTCGAAAAAATTGTTATTTTTTACCGTTGATTTAAACAGTAATTTCAAGTGGGTTCTAAATAGGTAATTTTTCGAACTAACCAATGTAGTTAGAATCTCAGCCAGCTACAGTGGAGGGGAATCTCAACATGTGATTTTCCCATCCTCATGCCACGTTAATGAGTGTGCATTTTTTCTTAACTATCCTCCTCTTTTGGGTATGTCTTTAATTTATTCATTTTTTTTATCACCTCTTCAGGTTGTTCGCATTTTCGAGGAAAATATCCCGGAATTTGTTTGGGAAGGAAGTGGGAATTTATGTGAAAACCCCCCCAAATGTTAACTGACTGGGATTCGAGGTCCGATCTCCCCGTCTCAGCAGGCCACCTCAACGAGATTGACACCTTGGACCATTCGACCACTGAAGAGGGAAAGCCTACGTCCACCAGGACGGTTCCCATATGGTACCTAGAATCAACACTCAGGAGACACAATCCAAAGTTGAGGACGCGTCTTTTGTGCATTTTCATGGTGTTTGGAGTCGGTTCGCCATGGTCTGAGGACGCCGGGGCTTACCGTATATTCGAAAGACGCCGCCGCAGTGGTTGGTGCAGCTGGGCACCTTGTCAAAGGTGTTTCTTGGGGCGGCGCTGCCTTCAACCAAATCACGGTAGACGTGGGAAAATACTGCGTAGGACGTCTCCGCCCCCACTTCATCGCCGTGTGCCTTCCGGACGTCCTGACTACCTGCATGACGAGCACCGACCACAGCTACATCACCGACTACCTATGCACGGGGGCTGACAAGGAAAGTCATACAGGAGGCCCGGTACAGTGTGTTACTACAGTACTAGACCTACAAGGACGTTATACAGGAGGCCGGTACGTGTGTTGCTACCCGTACTAGACCTACAAGGACGCCATACAGGAGGCCAGGTACAGTGTGTTACTACAGTACTAGACCTACAAGGGGCGTCATTTCAGGAGGCCAGGTTTCAGTGTGGTTACTACAGTACTAGACTACAAGGACGCCATACGGAGGCCCGATACAGTGTGTTACTACAGTACTAGACCTACAAAAGGGCGCCATACAGGAGGCCAGGACAATGTGTTACTAACAGTACTAGACCTACAAGGGCGCCATACAGGAGGCCAGATACAGTGTTTTACTACAGTACTAGACCTACAAGGACGCCATACAGGAGGCCAGGTACAGTGGGGGTTACTACAGTTCTAGACCTACAAGGAGCCATACAGGAGGCCAGATACAGTGTGTTACTACAGTACTAGACCCACAAGGACGCCATACAGGGGGCCAGATACAGTGTGTTACTACAGTACTAGACCTACAAGGACGCCAAAACAGGAGGCCAGATACAGTGTGTTACTACAGTACTAGACCTACAAGGACGCCATACAGGGGGCAGGTACAGTGTTTTGCAACAGTACTAGACCTACAAGGACGTCATAACGGAGGCCAGGTACAGTGTGTTACTACAGTACTAGACCTACAAAGGACGCCATACAGGAGGCCAGATACGTGTGTTACTACAGTTTCTAGACCTACAAGGACGCCATACAGGAGGCCAGATACAGTGTGTTACTACGTACTAGACCTACAAGGACCCATACAGGAGGCCAGGTACAATTTGTGTTGCTACAGTACTAGACCTACAAGGACGCCATACAGGAGGCCAGGTACAGTGTGTTGCTACAGTACTAGACCTACAAAGACGTCATACAGGAGGCCAGGTACAGTGTGTTGCTACAGTACTAGACCTAAAAAGGACGTCATACAGGAGGCCAGATACAGTGTGTTACTAAAAGTACTAGCCTACAAGGACGCCATACAGGAGGCCAGATACAGTGTGTTACTACAGTACTAGACCTACAAGGACGCCATACGGAGGCCAGATACAGTGTGTTACTACAGTACTAGACCTAGAAGGCGCCATACCCAAGAGGCCAGGTAACAAGTGTGTTGCTACAGTACTAGACCTACAAGGCGTCATACAGGAGGCCAGGTATAGTGGTTGCTAAAAGTCTAGACCTACAAGGACGCCATACAGGAGGCCAGGTACAGTGTGTTACTACAGCACTAGGGCCTACAAGGACGCCATACAGGAGGCCAGTAAAAGTGTGTTACTACAGTACTAGACCTACAAGGGGCGTCAATCGGAGGACAGATACCCGTGTGTTATTACAGTACTAGACCCACAAGGACGTTATACAGAGGCCAGGTACAGTGTGTTACTACAGTACTAGACCTACAAGGACGCCATACAGGAGGTTAGGTACAGTGTGTTGCTACAGTACTAGACCTACAAGGACGTTATACAGGAGGCCAGGTACAATGTGTTACTAAAAGTACTAGACCCACAAGGACGCCATACAGGAGGCCAGGTACAATGTGTTGCTACAGTACTAGACCTACAAGGACGCCATACAGGAGGCCAGGGCAGTGTGTTTTCTACAGTACTAGACCTACAAAGACGTTTATACAGGAGGCCAGGTACAGTGTGTTGCTACAGTAATAGACCTACAAGGAGTCCCTACAGGAGGCCAGATACAGTGTGTTACTACAGTATAGACCTACAAGGACGCCCCTTTCAGGAGGCCAGATACAGTGTGGTTACTACAGTACTAACCTACAAGGACGACATACAGGAGGCCAGATTACAGTGTGTTACTACAGTACTAGACCTAGAAGGACGCCATACAAGAGGCAGGTACAGTGTTTTGCACAGTACTAGACCTACAAGGACGTCATACAGGAGGCCAGGTATAGTGTGTTGCTACAGTACTAGATCTACAAGGACGCCATACAGGAGGCCAGGTACGTGTGTTACTACAGCACTAGACCTACAAAAAAGGGCGCCATACAGGAGGCCAGATACAGTGTGTTTACTACCCGTACCAGACCCACAAGGACGTCATACAGGGGGACAGATACAGTGGTGTTACTACAGTACTAGACCTACAAGGACGCCATACAGGAGGCCAGGTACAGTGTGTTACTACAGTACTAGACCCACAAGGACGCCATACAGGAGGCCAGGTACAATGTGTTGCTAAAGTACTAGACCTACAAGGACGCCATACAGGAGGCCAGGTACAGTGTGTTACTACAGTACTAGACCTACAAGGACGCCAAACAGGAGACCAGATACAGTGTGTTACTACAGTACTAGACCTACAAGGACGCCATACAGGAGGTCAGGTACAATGTGTTGCTAAAGTACTAGACCTACAAGGACGCCATACAGGAGGCCAGGTACAGTGTGTTGCTACAGTACTAGACCTACGAGGACGTCATACAGGAGGCCAGATACAGTGTGTTACAAAAGTACTAGACCTACAAGGACGCCATACAGGAGGCCAGGTACATTGTGTTGCTACAGTACTACAAATAGTTCTAGTTTAGATTTACATATTAGGGTTCTTAGTTGTTAGCCAATCTGCTGACTCTTGATGACTTTTAATGCATATAATTTCACATAACGAAAGATATAAGGAGGTAAGTGAGTAAGGGAGAATGCGGCATTCTGCAACACCGTCATTAATTTCCCGTTTTTAAAGGATTCTGAGATGACAGGATGACATGTGGGAGGAGGATGTGGAGGGTTGGAGCCCTCGATGTGAGGTGGGGATCCTGAGATGGCAGGGGGAGGTGGGGGTGATGTCAGAGAGACATGATGGTGTGTTTCCAGAAGGGAGGGTTCTGTGACTCATTAGCATAATTGAGAGGGTTGGAGGACTTGGGTGGGGGGGGGGGCGCAGAGGACACGACTGGGATGCAAGCCCCTGCAGGCTAGGGATGGCTGAGAGGGGGTGGCGGGGGAGACTAGCAACGGGGAACAGGGTTTTTCTCCCCTCTCTCTCTCCTCT
>JBCFYV010003861.1:0-24997 GCA_039000515.1 Timema cristinae
TTAGGTTTAGGTCCATGGTGTTGGCTTTGTGGGGAAGATAGGTGGAGCGAGATCTTGATAGGGCAACTCCCCAGGTGGTGAATAAGGGGATGCCCAGCCCCATTGTGGCTCTTGCTGACCCGGAACCACCGGATCCGGTAGCGGCGGGATATCCAGTGGAGTGGGGTACCGGGGGCGTAATATACCCGGGGTGAACGAACTAGTTGAACAACAAATGGTAGATGGTAATATATGGACATTAGGTTTAGGCGCTAACATCGATGTAGTTAATAAATAAAAAGGAAATGTGAAATAGGAGAATAGAGTTAAGAAGGGTAGCACGCGAATATAGCCACACCCCCGCTAGCCCGATCGAAGAAAAGCTTGTCGGTACGATACATATCGTACCCACGAAGCATCGGGTTGTCAGTTGGTCGGAAGTGGGTCTCCTGCAAACACAAGATGGAAGGATGCAGGGAAGAAATTATTAGTTTGATTTCCTCTATACGAGCATAGAAACCCCTACAATTCCATTGTAGTAGCGACATAAGTTATTAGTATGAAATTTAGTTATCCTCGCAATCCATTTCACTATCCTTTAAGAAATAAAAATTTGTTGAGGTCCTTTTTAGGCCCTCTTGCCTTTCCCAGTCTCTCCTGTACATCTCGCTTCAGGAGAGGCTTCGGCTTATTTTGGAGAGACTGGGGAGTCGGATCCTTGTTCGAAGGCTTTAAGGCCTTTGACGCTTTTTTTATATGTTTTTCGGCGGTCTCTCGCTGGTCCTTCTTCAAGGCACCAGTGGGACTCGCCTTAGCGGCCTCACCTGTTCCGCAACTCGTCCCCACCTCCGGAAGCCCAGAGGTGGGTGTGAGAGGCTCAACAACGGCCGCCCTTGTTTTAGTACCCCGAGGCGGGCTCGGGGGTATAACCCGAGGTGGGCTCAGGTCGGTTCCCAGGGCTCGGATGAGTTCCTCGAGGAGGTCTCCTCGGTGGTATAGGTGGAGGAGACGACCGTTGTGGCGGTTTGGCCACATTTAAAAGTTTTGGCGCCACAGAAGTTGGCGCGGAATCAACATAAATGTCTCGAGAAGAGACCAATGGCAATGGTCGCGTTGGCTCCTTAGCAAGATTAACTGCGCAATGGCAGTTGGGGCAGTTTATATTTTGACTGACAATCCGGCTATATGAAGTCTGAAATACCGGAGCTTGACTCGATACGTATTCCTTGCGTGCCTGGGCATATGAGATCTTCTTTTCAGATTGTATCTCCAGGAGTTTCTTCTTTACCTTCCATTTTGGACAGGCCCGAGACCAGGCGGAATGCGGACCCTTGCAGTTGACGCAGTATTTAGGAGACTCGCATGGTGTTTCGTGAGCCTCCTGTCCACAATCCGCAAAGGTTGGCTTACCGCGCCATCGCAGCTTCGTATGCCCAAATTCCTGGCACTGAAAACAGCGCCGAGGGTTGGGGACATACGGCCGGACCCTTAGTACGTGGAAGCCTGCTCGGACCTCCTTCGGTAGGGTAGGAGTCGCAAATGTGAGGATATACGTATCCGTCTTCTTTTCTTGTCCATTCTTTTTTGTGACAATACGGTACACTTCGGTGACATGCTGGGGGGAAAGCTCCTCACAGATCTCCTCAATGCTTACGCAGTCGAGGTCATAACAAGTGACCACTCCCTTTCAAACATTGAGGAACCTTTGGGGCTCCACATTCACCTGTATATTTGCCGTATTACTCAACGGTATTTCGGATATCGCCATAATATTTGAGGATTGTGTGTCGGTCATAGTCTGAATCATAATGGTGCCATCACGCAGTTTCCTTATTAAAACGTCAGATTTTGCTGCTCCATTTATCACTCTTTCGAGGATAAATGGGCTGACACGTTTCAGATCTAGACTTTCTTCAACTCGAGACATCACCAGGAAGCGGGGCTGGGGCCTCACCACTTCCTGGCTTTTTATCAAGACAGGGCTGGACGGCCTTACCCGTTTCCGCCTCTTATCATTAATACGGCCCTGTGAGGGGCCGGGCAGTGAGATGCCAGCGGAACTTGGTAGTACGGTGCCAGCGGACAGTAAGGTGTCAGCTGTGACAATTAACTCATTCATGAGTGGGAGGACAACCTGCAAAAGTACTCGGATCGTAGACCCAGGTTGATCCCAGTTGGTTCTACCACATAGGGCCCTGTTAACTCTTCCGACGAGAGGGTCCATACGACGCTAGACATGACAACCTTCATATGGAGCATCGCCGGATGAGAGGTCACCGCAGCAAGTGTATGCAGGAAAATGCTAATTTTACGTCCGGGACCCTCATGAACGCAACCGGTCTTTTCTCAAGGTAGGGTACCCGGTTGTCATCCCTAAGGCCCTTCTACCAAGATATTACAACCGGCGCACTTTCATTCGGGAGCTCAAGGCAGTGGTATCCAATAATAAACAGAGAAGAGCCGGGTTAGTTGCCAAGGTCGTCAACGGAAAGGCCAAAGGCCTCTGTGCAGGATGAACGGTGAAGGAAAGGAAGAAAAAGGTAAGGGTAGATAAAGCGAAGGGGGAAGATTGAAAAAAAGGTGGAAAGTGAAGGAAGAAGAAAATGATGTGAAAGGAAAGATATAGGATAGGTTTGTCCCACACGAGATACGTCCTGCACAGAAGCCTCCCCTTTTAGTCGCTTCTTACGACAAGCAGGGGTTACTGCGGGACTATTCTAAGCCCCGTCCCGCAGGGGGGGCCATTATGTTGGAGGACTGGACGTCAGTTACAGTCTGTATCAAAATAGTGCCATCACGCAATTTCCTTATAGAGACGTTTGATTTTGCTGCACCATTTATCGCTCTTTCGAGGATAAATGGGCTGACGCGCTTAAGGTTTCCATTGGCTTCATCTCGAGACATCACCAGGAAGCGGGGCTGGGGCCTCACCGTTTCCCGGGTTTCCACAGTGACAAGGCTGGACGGCCTTACCCGTTTCCGCCTCTTATCTATATTACGACCCTGCATGGGGCCGGGCAGACAGTTGCCAGCAGTGTTTGGCAGTACGTTGCCAGCGGCGACAATGTTGTCGGCCATGCCATGATTGGGGACAACCTACACAATACTCGGATCGTAGACCCAGGGTGATCCAAGTTGGTTCTACCACATATGGCCCTGTTAACTGTCCCGACGAGAGGCTCTATACGACGCTAGACATGACAACCTTCGCATAGAGCATCGCCGAGAGAGAGGTCGTCGCAGCAAGTGGGTGTAGGAAAGTGCCAATTTTACGTCCGGGCCCTCATGAACGCAACCGATCTTTTCTCAAAGTAGGGTAACCGGTTATTGTCATCCCTAAGGCCCTTCTACTAAGATATTGCAACCGGCGCACTTTCATTTAGGAGCTCAAGGCAGTGGTATCCAATAATAAACAGAGAAGAGCCGGGTTAGTTGCCAAGGTCGTCAACGGAAAGGCCAAAGGCCTCTGTGCAGGATGAACGGTGGGGGAAAGGAATAAAAAGATAAGGGTAGATAAAGCGAAGGGGGAAGGGGGAAAAAAAGGGGGAAAGTGAAGGAAGAAGAAAATTATGTGAAAGGAAAGATATAGGATAGGTTTGTCCCACACGACCACCTGCACAATACTCGGATCGTAGACCCAGGGTGATCCCAGTTGGTTCTACCCCAAAAGGCCCTGTTAACTCTTCCGACGAGAGGCTCCATACGACGCTAGACATGACAACCTTCGCATGGGGCATCGCCAGGAGAGAGGTCGTCGCAGTAAGTGGGTGCAGGATATTACAAACGGCGCACATTCTTTCAGGAGCTCAATTGCAACGGTATCCGGTAATTGTTTAAGAAGAGCCGGGTTATTAGCCAAGGTCGTCAACGGAGAGGCCAAAGGCTTTCGTGCAGGATGAACGTCAGGGGAAAGTGAAAAAAGAAGAGAAGGGAGAAGAAGGAGAGAGAGAATGGAAGAAATATATAAGAAAGGTTTGTCCTACACAAGGTTCGTCCTACACGCGGTACGTCCTTCCTGCACAGAAGCCTCCCCTTTTAGTCGCTTCTTACGACAAGCAGGGGTTACTGCGGGACTATTCTAAACCCCGTCCTGCAGGGGTGTATTATTGAAATCCTTTGTAGTATTTTCTATTGGAAGCACGTTGATTATATCCAAGTCCATCCAGTAGCGATAAGATTTGAGGGTTATTATTATTAAATATCTCAAATATAACTCTCCTCTTTGGATTTTGCCAATATAATTATTATAATTTCGTATTTTTACGTAGCCTAATTGTGTAGGTGTCAACTTAACATGATTGATACGCTACAAATAGATGTGACCAACTGTAGACTCCTTGTAGACCATGACCAACATTTTTTTGCAGCTAGTCCAGATAATTTAGTGTAATAAAAAAAAAAATTTTATATTTTATATATTGTATAAATTATTATATTCTTTGTATCTAATATTATTGTCTTCTGCATCTTGTTAACATAACAACAGTTAACATCAAGATGTATAAAGATTGTGTTTTTGTTGGGCGCCACCCCTAGTATCTAGGAGAAAAATAATAATTAAAAGAAAAAAAATTTCCTCGGTTAGTTCAGTCAGTGGCACTACGACTCTCAATGCTCGAGACCACTGAGTAAAGTTAAAAACTAAAACATGAACAATTCAGATAATATGGTTTGTTGGAACAAAATGTAATTTAGATCAATAAAAAAAATGTATAAAATAACAATTGTTGGCACCTTTGTGGATTTATTATTGTTTCCCCCTTTACCACATCCCAAGCCTACCTACGTAATTCCGGGTAATTATAATTCTAATTTAACAAAGTATAGAACAGTATTGTTGAGACAAAAAAAGAATATATAATAAAAGAAAAATTAATAATTAGACATAAATTGAAATGTCAATTAATTCTCTACATTAGTCTGTCTTTCTGAAAGTAAATGAATTCTGATTTTTATAGGAGAAACAAAAAAAATGATAATTTATAGTTGAAGAGTTGGCTTGGCCTCACCCCTGAATTAGTCCATATCGATGGTGTTTTGTAAAAAGGGCGTTATCAACAAAATTTGACATTTAATGTTATATACATCATTTTTCTCAGAAAAATCTCGTGCGTCTATCTGTAAAAAGGGTGGTGTCATTTCTGTTATGGTATTTAAGATAATGCTATATAGAGGGGCGTTATCAGTGGTAGTATTGGAGCTCCTGAAGTGTAAGAAGGGCGTTATCTCCACATAACACCATTCAAAGCTTCTTATATATCTGTCGACTTTATTCTACAGTGTCGGAAAAAAGTTTAAGACCACCCTCTCAATACTAAAAATACTAACTAATTTATTTACTGGTCTTAAACTTTTTTCTTTATTAACTCTCTCTTAATTTTATGAGAATATACATTAAAAGTGAAAGATTTTGGTGACAATAAAATTACTGTAGCTCAAGTGGTTCAGAAGTTAAGATTTTTTTTAAAATTTAAAGGCACACAACCAAAAACAAACAAAAAATCCACATTTTTAAAAAAAGAAAAATTTATAGTTAAAAAATGGGTGGACAGAGAGCTATGGTTTTTGGTCTCTAAAAAGTTTTGACACAAAGCTTAAAAATTGAAAACTTTTTTTTTTTACCTAATTAGTACTTTAACTTTAAAGTGGCCTAATTTTTTTTAAATCAAGAGAAAAAATCATGACTTTTTAAGATTTTTAATAACTACATTTAAAATTACTTATTTTTAATTAATCCTAGCATTATGTTATTTCTTATCTCTATGGAAGTGGGTTGGCACATCTGTTTCATCATTTCCCTCCAATCAGCTGATTTTAATGTATTACTTTGAGGTTATTGTATGCATTTTGTGTTTGTCGGCCAAGATGGGTAAAAAATCAGTATCAGACCAAATTAAGTGGCAAATCATTGGTTTAATGAAGGCTGGAAAGTCACAAAGACAAATTGTTGATATAGTTGGAGTGTCTAAAACATGTGTGCAACAAACAATCAGGCGATATAATGAGTTTGGAACCATCACCAGCCGGCCTAGGGCAGGCTGTCCGAGGAAAACATCTCTAAGACAAGACCGTAGGCTGCTAGAGCTTTGTAAAAAAGATAGAAATGCTAGCTGCAGTGATCTTCTCAGGGAACTGAAGTCGTCCTGTGATAATATTAACATAACTGAGCGAACTGTGTGCAACCGTTTAAATGAAGCAGGCCTAGGTTCCTATTTTGCAATCCGCAAACCTCTGTTAAATGAGAAACACAAAAAACAACGACTTCAGTTTTGCAAGGAACGTTTAGGATGGCTTAAAGAAGCTTGGGAGAGAGTAATTTTTTCAGATGAGTGCCGCTTTGAACTATTTCCTCGACGTAAGGTTAGGGTTCGCAGGACAAGAACAGAAAAATTTCTGCCGGCATGTGTCGCCCCTGCAGTCCAACAAGGTGGCGATGCAATCATGATCTGGGGTTGCATCACTTCAGAGGGGCCTGGAGACTGTAAGGTTGTGAATGGTGCTATGAACAGTGACAAATATTGTGAAACTATGCAGGAAACTATGATTCCTTCAGCAAATAGACTCCTTGAGGAAAATTACATCTACCAGCAGGACAACGCCCCATGCCACCGGTCCAAGGCAACAAGGACATGGTTTGATGGCCAGGACATTGAACTGCTTCCCTGGCCACCCCGTAGTCCAGACCTCAACCCAATTGAAAATCTATGGAACACCATGGCATATCGATTGGCAAAGCAGAAGCCCAAAAACGGAGCAGAACTGAGATTGGCAGTCCAAAGCCTATGGCAAAAAGTGACGCGTGAAGAATGTAGGAAGCTGATCCACTCCATGCCTGACAGGATCAAAGCATGCTACAAGGCTAGAGGGGGTCCTATTGATTACTAAACATTATAATGCAACTAAAACTATTTTTTTGTAATATTCTGAGAAAATAAAAATATTGAAATGTGGAGAAATTGTGTTTTTAATGGGTGGTCTTAAACTTTTTTCTGACACTGTATTATCGCATTCTCGTGTGAATTAGTGTAACTAAAACATGTTATTTCTGCTTTACATTAATAGAGAGCAGTTCCTGATCTATGTTATTATATCTTCGTATACTCTTTTAGAAAAAAAAACAAAATAACAGAGAGCTTCAGTTGTTTAATTTGAAGTTTGTTTGGTGTGTTTTTGGCAGTGTTATTGGTTATAATCGTGTTTTAAAATGTCTCGAGCAATGAAAATATTAAAACTGTGCCCTAAATTGGATTGTGATCAATTAGACGAGTCGGAAAATAACAATACTGGGTCCATTGGTGGTGTGAGTGCGGTAAACATTGACAATCGTTCTAGCACACCTGGAGTGCTTACAACCAACAATGAATCAAATTTTGATATTGTATTCAGTGCACTTTTATAAAAGGAGGTATGCTTAGTAGAAACTAACATACTTAATGAATCAATTGATCTGTATAAGAAAGGTAAATCTATTTTTAGTGTTGCTGAGCCACGAGATGAAATAAACATACATAGTTATTCTAACTTATCAAGTGATTTTGTTCCTGTACATAATGTGCGTGTAGAAGAGTTATTTAATGCAAACTATATTGATGCAAATCAAGTTGAAAGTGATAAAAGTCCTCATACTTTTGAAAATAACGAAAACACAACTAAATGTAGCCATGACACTCTACAACCATCAACTTCAAGCTGCACAGAGTTGGGTCCTCTACACACATTAGAACCAATAGTTGACTATTCCAGTAGTGATAGTGAATGTGTTGATGATCCTAATTTTGTACTAAATGCCACTGTTTATGCTAGTGGAGACAACAATAACGAATCACACCGAAATATTCAACTTAATAAGAACCAGGACGAGACAGTAGGCGCTTCTGGGAAGAAGAGAGATGGAAGTGGTAACAAAAGGGCAGAGAATAAAAACAAGAAGGACAGTGGGAAAAGTTATGTTGGTGTAAAAAGACAGAAAAAAATTGAAAAACGTGTCAAACCAAACCCATGTATTGGGAAACGTTGTCCAAACAGCTGTTCCATGTCTATTTCAGACAATGATAGGGTATTGATTTTCAATTAGTTCTGGGCTTTAGCTGAACCCAAACGACAGAGAGATTGGTTGTTAAATTGCATGAAAGCTACACCAAACAAAAGGCGTTGGACAAGTGACATTACAAAGCAAAGGAGTTCAAAGGAGTATTTTGTAGTTGTTAATGGTACAAAAATTAAAGTATGTCTTCAGTTTTTAATTAAAACACTTGATATTTCCGAAAAACTAATGCGCTACACATGGGACAATAAATCCACAATTGATACATCGAAAATTGATCAAAGGGGAAAACAAGCTTCGGCAAATAAAACTCCTCACACTGTAAGCAGTGAAGTTAACAGGTTCATTGAAAGTCTGCCAGCTGTCCCGTCCCACTATTGTCGGAATTCTACAAACAAGAAATATGTTCCAATGGAGTGTAAGTCCCTTGAAAATATTTATCGGCTTTACGTTAAGAACTAACAAGAAAACAAGATTTCATCTGTGTCTGGGAATGTTTTCAAAAATATTTGGAGAAATGATTATAATATTGGTATCCATTTACCGAAGAAAGATAAATGCTCTCTGTGCCTCAGCTACGAGCAAAAATGTGTTGAAGAGCGTACTGAAAATGAGATTTCCCAGCATGAAAGTCACATTAAAGAGAAACAGCACATTTTTGAAGCATTCCGTGGCGACCAAGAATCTAGTGGAGAAAATGGCTTTCTGTATTGTTCATTTGACCTACAAAAAGTATTAAATACTCCGCATGGGGACAACCAACTCTTATATTATGCACGAAAATATGCATTTTATAATTTCACAATATATGAGAGCAAAACACAAGATGCATTTTGTTATCTTTGGGGTGAAAGTGACGGTAAAAGAGGAGGAAATGAAATATCCACTGACCTTTATGATTACTTGAGTAAAGTTGATCAAAGAGGTAATGTATCATCTGTTGGCTTGTACTGTGACAACTGCCCTGGGCAGAATAAGAATCACTTGGTACTATCTATGATTAAGTTTTCTTAAAAAATTCTGTCAGCGTAAAAACAGTGACCATTACTTACCTAATGCCTGGTCACTCATACATGCCAGTTGATTCTGTCCATGCCACTATAGAAAAATCTGTAAGAAATAAGGTGGTGTGGGCGCCGTCAGAATGGCCCACATGGATTGAAAATGCAAGAGTAAAGCCAAGGCCTTACCATGTAGTATTGAAAACTTGCAAAGACATTCAGGGATGGGAAAGTGTAATGGAAAACACATTTCCAAAACAAAGAACTTCATGTGAAGATGGCTCCAAGTTATTATTATTATTAATATTGTTAAACGGCCCATCGACACATCTAGGTCATTAGGGCCTTGAAATATATTACAAACATAATAAAATCCCCATAGGGGAAAGAGATAAAACATTCACCATCTGAGACACTCCATAGGAGTGCTCAAATGGACTCTTGGTATAAATTAAGTGATACACCTGCTAAAAAAAACCACAAGTGTATCACTCCAATAAAAAGACAAAACAAACATATTAAAATATAACACGTTAAAAAGATCAAACATGGTAAAATAATAATACACTAAAAAGACAAAACAACATGTTAAATTGTAATAAACCTGTTAAAAAGATCTCAATATGAGATAATATCCAAAAGAGCCACTTTATAAAAGTGACTCAAATGGCATTAAAAAGATCCGCCTGGCGTATAAAACGGAGTAAACAAATAACTCCATCCGCACTATCGCGTAATAAAAAACGTAAGTCACCTTTAAAATCAAGAGCCAGACGGATAGGGGCTAGTTTGAGACACTCCACCATAATGTGATGCACACTAAGGGGGGTATCACAAAACTCACACGCTGGAGGTGGATCCCCTCTTAGTAAAAAACTATGGGTCAATGAAGTATGCCCGACGCGGAGTCTCGTCACGATGACCTCCTCTCTTCTAGACTTTCGTATAGAAGAGGGCCATCGCGACACACCGTCCCTGATGGACCGCAGCTTGTTCTGAGCAGGGGTCGAGACCCACTGCTCGTGCCAGGTGCGTAAGACTCCACGCCGAACATAACCCTTTAGATCTAAAAACATGACACCCAGACTCGCCTCCGGAGGCAGGCGTGCTGCCTCCTTGGCTGCCTGGTCCGCCAGTTCATTTCCTGGAAGACCAGCGTGACCAGGAATCCAGCAAAAGGCGAGCCGGGTGATTAATGAATCAATTTTTAAAATTTGCTCATGTATCATCTGCACGAGGGGACTCCAGGAGTAGAGAGTGGACAATGCCAACAGAGCACTCATGGAATCCGTGCAGCTGAGGACAGAACGGTGACTACTTCGGTAAACAAAACACAAAGATTTAAAAATGGCATAAAATTCAGCCGTAAAAACACTGGTTTCTTTAGGTAAACCAAATTTAAAATTGGATCCTTCCACAACAAAAGCACATCCCACGGAGACTCCAGATTTAGAGCCGTCAGTGTAGATGCGCTCAAATCCGTGAAAGCGAGTGGAGAGGAGCTCATTAAAGGTCCTCTCATATATAAAGTTTGGGGTGGTCGCTTTAGAGAACTTGGCAATATCAAAATGGCATTGAGGTAGGCGTATCTTCCAGGGAGAAACACGACCTGGGGATGTGGGGATAGCCTTTGGCAAAACTATCCCACACGTGTCGAAAACCGATAGCATCCTGATCCCAACCGGCCTTGTACTACGCCATTTGGTTTCATACAAGACACGGTTAGGGGGATGAAACACAGGACGATAGGCAACATGCTGCGCCATGCAATGAAGTTTCGACACGTAAGATGCCAGAAGATAGGACCGCCGGTAAGAAAGAGGGGGCTCACCGGCGTCAGCACAGATGCTGACGACTGGACTGGTACGAAAAGCACCAGTAGCCAGTCGAATGCCAGCATGGTGGACGCTATCGAGCATCTTTAACGCCGAGGGTCTAGCGGAACCATATACAAAACTGCCGTAATCAAGTTTTGATCTCACCAAGGCTCTATAGAGACGCATCAAGGTTTCCCTATCAGCACCCCAAGAGCGACCACTCACAACTTTAAGTAAATTCAAAGCTTTAATACACCTCGCTTTCAGGTCTTTGATGTGGGGGATCCAAGTTAGTTTAAAATCGAATAAAAGTCCCAGGAACCTTACGGTCTCGGAGACAGGTAAAACAACGTTGTTCATTAAAATATTGGGGGCTGGCTGTATTCCACGTAATCTATGGAAGTGGACGACAGTCGTCTTGGCCGCAGAGAAACGAAAGCCATTACGAGATGCCCACAACCATAGATTGTTTACAGCGAGTTGTATCTGTCGTTCAGCCCTGTGGAGACTTGATGAACTGCAATAAATTGCGTAGTCATCCACAAAAAGACATGAACGGACAGGTACGTGCACGTTGTCCACAATGCTATTTATCGCGATAGCGAATAACGTAGTGCTTAAAATACTACCCTGAGGCACCCCATTTTCTTGAATAAAATCATCGGATAAGGTGTTGTTTAACCTTACCCGGAAGTGTCTATCAGACATAAAATTAGATATAAAAATAGGGAGGTTCCCCCGGAACCCCAATTAAACATGGTTTTTAAAATGCCGTAACGCCATGTAGTATCGTACGCCTTCTCCAAATTAAAGAAAACAGCCAAAAGATGCTGTTTATGGAGAAAGGCATCACGAACAGCAGTCTCAAGACGGACGAGATGATCAACCGTGGATCGGTTACGGCGAAAACCACATTGAATATTGGATAGCAGATTGCGGGATTCTAAACACCATATAAGTCGTTTATTTATCATTATTTCTAATATTTTGCATACACAGCTAGTTAAGGCTATCGGTCTATAACTAGTTGGCTCTAATTTATCCTTGCCACTTTTATATATTGGGATAACGGTTGCTTGCCTCCACAGTGTTGGGAATTGACGAGATTCCCAAACACAATTGTAGAGGTCTAAGAGGAACGCCCGTCCAGCAGGGGACAGTTGGCGCAACATTTCATAATGGATATCATCCGGGCCAGAAGTTGAATTGCCCGCCTGGGACAGGGCATAAGTAAGTTCCTCTTTAGTAAAGGGGGAGTTATAATCCTCCCCCCGACTTTGGCCAAAATCAATAGTAAGGCGCTCGATGCTGCGCTTATGCACCGCGAACTCGTTAGAGTAGCTCGCAGTGATAGAAATATTGGCGAACATCGAGCCTAATACATTGGCGACCTCCATAGGGGAGGAGACAAGTGAACCGTTTGACATAAGTGCGGATATATTATAAATGTTATTTATGCTACTACGTACTTTACGAATGTGATCCCAAACCTTGGTTGTGGGAGTGGAAATAGTAAGGGTAGAAATAAACTGTCTCCAAGACTCTCTTCTGCTTTCTCGAATGATACGGCGAGCTCTAGCACGTAGAATCCGGAATAACTCCAGATTCTCCGAAGTAGGACGTCGATGAAAGAGACGTAGGGCCCTTCGACGGTTAGAAATAGCCAGCCGGCACTCCTCGTTCCACCAGGGAACAGGACGGTGGCGCGGGTTTGGCGAGGATTTAGGGATGGATGCCCTCGCCGCCGCTATGACCGTCGAAGTAAATTTCCCAGCCTTAACATCGACGTCAGGAGGATGGGGTTCGTCGAATACGGCGAGCTCGCGGAATTTATCCCAGTTAGCACGTTTGAGAACCCATTGGGGGAACCTTGCTGTACTGGGAGGATCTTTAACTTGTGAAAGCAGAATGGGAAAGTGATCGCTGCCATATAGGTCCGAGTGAACCTCCCAAAGGAAGTGAGCAGCAATCCCGGGGCTACATAGGGCTAAGTCGATGGCAGAGGATACACCATTAAAGGTGGAGAAATGTGTCTGGGTCCCGGTGTTCATTAACACCAGGTTTCCCGAGACAAGAATATCCTCTACTATCCTCCCGCGGGCGTCTGTAAAATTAGACCCCCACACCAGGTTATGCGCGTTAAAGTCCCCCAAGATGATATAGGGGCGGGAAGTTGTATAATGAGGGCCTCTAGTGTCCTCTTGGAAACACGTTCACCTGGCGGGAGGTAGATGCAGCATACGGTTACCTCCATAGGAAGGGAGACTCTGACAGCGATCACTTGGAGATCAGAAACAATATTAATATTCTTATGATATATAGTACTTCGTGCGAATATAGCCACACCTCCGCTAGCCCGATCAAAGAAAGGCTTGTCGGTACGATACACATCGTACCCACGAAGCATCGGGTTGTCAGTTGGGCGGAAGTGGGTCTCCTGCAAGCGCAAGATGTAAGGATGCAGGGAAGAAATTATTAGTTTGATTTCCTCTACACGAGCATAGAAACCCCTACAATTCCATTGTAGTAGCGACATAAGTTATTAGTATGAAATTTAGTTATCCTCGCAATCCATTTCACTATCCTTTAAGAATAAAAATTTGTTGAGGCCCTTTTTAGGCCCTCTTGCCTTTCCCAGTCTCTCCTGTAACTCTCGCGTCAGGAGAGGTTTCGGCTTATTTTGGAGAGACTTGGTAGTCGGATCCTTGTTCGAAGGCTTTAAGGCCTTCGACACTTTTTTAATAAATTTTTTTTCGGCGGTCTCTCGCTGGTCCTTCTTCAAGTCACCAGTGGGACTCGCCTTAGCGGCCTCACCTGTTCCGCAACTCGTCCCCACCTCCGGAAGCCCAGAGGTGGGTGTGAGAGGCTCAACAACGGCCGCCCTTGTTTTAATGCCCCGAGGCGGGCCCGGGGGTGTTCCCCGAGGCGGGCTCGGGGGTGTTCCCCGAGGTGGGCTCGGGGGAGTTCCTCGAGGAGGTCTCCTCGGTGGTATAGGTGGGGGAGACGATCGTTGTGGCGGTTTGGCCTCCTTTAAAAATTTAGGCGCCACAGAAGTTGGCGCGGAATCAACATAAATGTCTCGAGAAGAGACCAATGGCACTGGTCGCGTTGGCTCCTTAGCAAGATTAACTGCGCAATGGCAGTTGGCACAGTTTATATTTTGACTGACAATCCGGCTATATGAAGTTTGAAATACCGGAGCTTGACTTGATACGTATTCCTTGCGTGCCTGGGCATATGAGATCTTCTTCTCAGATTGTATCTCCAGGACTTTCTTCTCTACCTTCCATTTTGGACAGGCCCAAGACCAGGCGGAACGCGGACCCTTGCAGTTGACGCAGTATTTAGGAGACTCGCATGGTGTTTCGTGAGCCTCCTGTCCACAATCCGCACAGATTGGCTTACCACGGCATCGCAGCTTCGTATGCCCAAATTCCTGGCACTGAAAACAGCACCGAGGGTTAGGGACATACGGCCGGACCCTGAGCACGTGGAAGCCTGCTCGGTCCTCCTTCGGAAGGGTATGAGTCGCAAATGTGAGGATATACGTATCCGTCTTCTTTTCTTGTCCATTCTTTTTTGTGACAATACGGTACACTTCGGTGACATGCTGGGGGGAAAGCTCCTCACAGATCTCCTCAATGCCTACGCAGTCGAGGTCATAACAAGTGACCACTCCCTTGCAAACATTGAGGAACCTGTGGGGCTCCACCTTCACCTGTATATTTACCGTATTACTCAACGGTATTTCGGAGATCGCCATAATATTTGAGGATTGTGTGTCGGTCATAGTCTGAATCATGATGGTGCCATCGCGCAGTTTCCTTATTAAAACGTCAGATTTTGCTGCTCCATTTATCACTCTTTCGAGGATAAATGGGCTGACACGTTTCAGATCTTCACTTTCATCCACTCGAGACATCACCAGGAAGCGGGGCTGGGGCCTCACCACTTCCTGGCTTTTCATCAAAACAGGGCTGGACGGCCTTACCCGTTTCCGCCTCTTATCATTAATACGGCCCTGTGAGGGGCCGGGCAGTAAGATGCCAGCAGAACTTGGCAGTACGGTGCCAGCGGACAGTAAGGTGTCAGCTGTGACAAGAGACTCAATCATGAGTGGGAGGACAAACTGCAAAAGTATTCGGATCGTAGACCCAGGTTGATCCCAGTTGGTTCTACCACATAGGGCCCTGTTAACTCTTCCGACGAGAGGGTCCATAAGACGCTAGACATGACAACCTTCATATGGAGCATCGCCGGAAGAGAGGTCACCGCAGCAAGTGTATGCAGGAAAGTGCTAATTTTACGTCCGGGACCCTCATGAACGCAACCGGTCTTTTCTCAAGGTAGGGTACCCGGTTGTCATCCCTAAGGCCCTTCTACCAAGATATTACAACCAGCGCACTTTCATTCGGGAGCTCAAGGCAGTGGTATCCAATAATAAACAGAGAAGAGCCGGGTTAGTTGCCAAGGTCGTCAACGGAAAGGCCAAAGGCCTCTGTGCAGGATGAACGGTGGGGGAAAGGAAGAAAAAGGTAAGGGTAGATAAAGCGAAGGGGGAAGAGTGAAAAAAAGGGGGAAAGTGAAGGAAGAAGAAAATGATGTGAAAGGAAAGATATAGGATAGGTTTGTCCCACACGAAGTACGTCCTGCACAGAAACCTCCCCTTTTAGTCGCTTCTTACGACAAGCAGGGGTTACTGCGGGACTATTCTAAACCCCGTCCCGCAGGGGGGAACTAGTATTATTTGTTGTTTAGAAATAATATTATGTGAGGCCTTTCATAAGAAACCTAGCAATCTTAATTTTTTAAATTTAATAATTATTTAGGAAAATAAAAAATTTGCCATTCCAATAAATTCACAGTCGTTTGTTGTTAAGGTTTTGAGAAATACTTATTATCATCATCCATTCGATATTACATACAAATCTAAAAATTAAGATTTTTGAATATTACCAAAAGAATTAATCTATCTTTAATATCCACCTCATTTTTCATTAAATACATCTACAATAATTAAAATTTCTAATATATATTGATATAATTGTAAAATTCATATTAAAGGTATATTTTTTGGGATCTTATTTTAGGTATCCAATGTCAATGATAAAGCTTTATTAGCTAGCTACAGAGTCGCATACCGAGTCGCTAAAGCCGGAAAACCACATACAGTTGCCGAGAATCTTATTATGCCAGCAGCCCTGGATATGGTTGAGATTATGTTAGGTAAGCAAGAGGCAAACAAGCTAAAAAGCATACCACTTTCTGATAATACTATTGAACGCAGAATAAACGATATGGCCGGTGACATTCGAGAACAATTAGTCGAAAAATTAAAGAAGAGCCAACAATTTGCTCTGCAGTTTGATGAGTCGACTGATGTTGCAGATTGTGCGCAATTTGTGGTATTCGTGCGCTTCGAAGCAGATTAAAGTATCAATGAAGACATTTTATTTTGCAAAGCACTTCCTGCGAACACTACTGGCCAGTATTTGTACGACACGTTTTTAGAAAGCACTCGTGACTACGAGATTGATTGGACAAAATGTATCGCTATTTGTAGCGATGGTGCTAAAGCTATGACTGGCAATCAAAGCGGGCTCATTGCGAAATTAAAATCAATAATGCCAAATATTTCATGGACACAATGCTTTCTTCATCGGCAAGCTCTGGTAGCCAAGGTTTTACCTTCTGATTTGAATGATGTACTGAAAGAAGTGATCAAAGTTGTGAACTCTATTAAAGGTAAAGCTTTGCAAACTCGGCTGTTTAGAATCATTTGTGAAGACATGGGTTCGCTCCATAAAAATCTCCTTTATCATACAGAAGTCAGATGGCTGTCAAAAGGAAATGTATTAACACGAGTTCTGGAACTAAAAGCTGAATTGTTATTTTTCTTACAAGATCATAAATCTGAATATGCGAATTACTTTTGTGACCCTGTTTGGCTATTAAAATTAGCATTTCTCACTGATCTTTTTAACCACTTAAAATATTTTAAACAAGAGCCTCCAAGGGAAAGAAGAAAATATTCTAACGGCCAAGGATAAAGTCAAAGGATTCCTCACAAAACTTCGTTTGTGGTCAACGTCTTTACAAAAATTGATGTATGATTCTTTCCCTTGCGTTCAGAAGATTGTCGAAGAAATTGCAACGGACCAATCATTAGTAGTAAGTCCTCACATTCCTTGCATGATACAGAGCCTGCATGATTTGGAAAAAAGATTATTAAGTTACTTTCCAGAACTGAACTCTGACGCTGACAATGGGCATAGACGGATACAAAATCCTTTTTTGGATATGTCAGTACAACTGGCTGATCTGACTACGAAGATGAAAGAAAATCTTATAAATGTTGCAGCTGATGGCATGCTTAAAATGGAATTTAATTCGCAAAAGATTGACGTCTTCTGGATCAAGAGAAAAGAAGAATATCCAGAGCTAGCAAGGGAAGCTTTGAGATTATTAGTGCAATTCGCCACTTCCTACTTATGTGAACTAACTTTCTCTTCAATAGTGAACATAAAAACTAAGAAAAGAAATAGACTCCAATTATAAAATGATTTGGTTATTTGCGTCTCAAAAATAGAACCACGATTCGACAAATTATTAAAAAATAAAAAGGCACAGCCTTCTCACTGAAATTATTGTTGTATCTTTAATGCAGTGTAGATTGTAGAACCTATATTCAAAAACTTTTCTCTGAAATTGTTGTATTTTTATTGTAGAGTAGGACCTACACTTGCTTTTTATTTTACCTGGCTTGCGACCGCGACCCCCCCATCAAGTCTTTGCGGCCCCCCAGGAGGTCGCGACCCACAGGTTGAAAAACACTGGTATAAATCAACAAGGCAAAAATTGGAAAAGTAAAATATAATTGTGGGCGTGTTGTGAAAAGTCAGTGGGTTCTGGGAGGTATCAAACACATAAACTAAAATACATTGCTTGTTTCAGTTAGCATATACATTGACACGGCACATTCTGTGGGAGGTACAACCTGGGACGCAGATTGTGGCAAATTATTATTATTATTATTGGTGTTTAAAGGCACATCAACACACTGAGGTCATTAGGGCCTTAACATAATAAACATGCATAGTAAAATCTCCATAGGAGAGAGTTAAATATTCACCTGTTTCTATAGAAAGGTGGAGACACAATGTAAAGATACAATATAAAAAGAATAGATCTCAATATGAGAAAAATACCCATTTGGGACACTCTAGAGGCGTACTCAAATTGGCTCAGAGTAAAAATTGAGTGAAACGCCTGCTAAAAAAACCACAGGTGTATCACGCCAATAAAAATACAAAACAAACATATTAAAACAACATATTAGTTAAAAAGACAAGACTAACATGTTAAAATAATAGTCTGTTAAAAAAAAACATGTTAAAGTGTACTAAAATGGTTAAAACGACAAAACAACACATTAAAGTATACTAAAATGTTAAAAAGGTCTCAATATGAGATAAAATCCAGATGAGCCACTTTATAAAAGTGACTCAAATGGAACTAAAAAGATTCGCCTGGCGTATAAAATGGAGTAAACAAATAACTCCTTCAGCGGTGTCGCGTAGTAAAAAGCGAAGGTCACCTTTAAAATCAAGAGCCAGGCGGATAGGGGCATACTTGCAACACTCCACCAAAATGTGGTGCACACTAAGGGGAGCATCGCAAATTGTGGCAAATTGCTGGAGGGCATATAATCTGCTGAGATGACATAACCATCAACCCCTACCAGAACTTTGTTGATACAACCACCAGCGCCCACACTAACACAGTTGAACAAGGTTAGAGGAGCGCCCATGCTGCCACCCCAAAATATGGCCATAATCAAACACACTTCATTAGATATTTGGTGGAGTACATGTTCAAGCAGAAGGTATAGGGAGAAGAACATCAACCCACATCACTTCACACAGCTCAATTGTACCCTCCAAAATAGTAGGTTTGTACCACATATCAATCTAACAAACTACAAATCTCTGTCAGGGAGAAAAAATCTGCTGCAATATTTTAGTTGATTTGTGTTGAGGAGGATCGAAATAGTAAAAAAATAATATAAGTCTCATAGAAATGCTCAAATATATATTAACCAGGCAAGTTGTTTGACCGCAAACCTTGTAACTCTGATGATAAACTAGTAGACTAATCACTGACACATTCAAGTAATAGACTCGAACAAATTCATGAGAACGTGTCCCTCATTATAGCATACAGCCTCCAGTAGGCTTATATATCACACGTTGGCAAGAAAAGGGCCATTAGTGCAAATAAATAAAGAATTTAGTTATGGCTACTTTTATAATATACAGAAAAATTAGATCTATTTTATGCAATAAAGCCATATTTGCTATTTTCAACAATAAGGCCTTGAAAAAGATGTGTACTTATGACATTATATAAATTGATAAAATGTTTTGATGCTATATAGCCACATTGCACTTATGACTGTTTAACTTACTAGAACTCTTCAGTTGTTAAAACTTATTTTAAAGCTATAAGGCCATATTTGCATTTGTGGCCTTTTAGAATAAAATGTTTCATTTATTTAGAGAATAAAGTTGGTATTGTTTAAAAGAAATGAACAGTAATGCATTAGTTTCTTGCTCATTTGATCATTCTTTGTGGTATTATTTTTACTTTGGTTTATTTTACTCTATTTGAAGAAAATGTACCAGTCTATAACTGAGTGTAAAGAAGCATTAGCTGCAGCATTATTAAATAAGGTAAGATCATTTAATATAGTATTAGTAAATAGCTTTAGTTATTTTATGTGGATTTTTTAATGCTAGTCTATGTTTAGTACACATAACCTAGAAGAGATTTAATTACGTGTGTGCATGCTATGTACATAATTTTAAGATATGTTTTTATTGATTTAATTATTATGTAGTCTCTCGGAAACATTTGTGGACTATTAATAATTTCCCATTAGAAATTTATCCATACTCAAG
This sequence comes from Timema cristinae, assembly GCA_039000515.1. Lineage (NCBI taxonomy): Eukaryota > Metazoa > Arthropoda > Insecta > Phasmatodea > Timematidae > Timema > Timema cristinae. The sequence goes on from JBCFYV010003861.1 coordinate 19,802, forward strand.
AGAGAAAATGAATCATTGAACAGTGAACATGATGATACCAATGTTGACAAGCCGTGGCTACCAATCTCAGAAGAACCAAGTTTAAACGAATCTGAATCAATTCTCAAATATGACGAGTTAGTTAATGTGGGGACAAGGACACTTCCTATTGATTACTATGATAAATAAGTATTATTTATAGTTTCTAAACAGATTTGAACTGATACTGTTTATTTTCATCCTATGGATTAATAATTAATATAAAATTTAAATTTATTATTTGCTGGTCAAAATCAAGAAAACTTTAAAACCACGCAAAGTGTAACAACTGGAGTTGTGTCAAACCAGGCGCAAGAAATTCAGGTAAATAATTAAGTTATGGGAATAAAAACAATTAATAATTATAGTTGTCCTAGTTACACTATTTAATTGCTTAGTCCTGAACTAACCCCATTAGTATTGTGTTATTTGTGTGAAGTTTATTTTAGAAAACACTACAATCTATTTTCAACAGAATAATTGATTTTGGTTTTTCATAGTGCAAATTAATAAAGTAAAAAGTTTTTAATTTTAGACATTGAATCCTACCAAAATGTGTTGCCCCAATATACCTTTATTTATTTCATATTTATTTTCCTTTGTTTCTCACAGGTATTGACGAAGTATTCTAGGTAACTTTCAGTGAGGCAGCTTCTACTGTGTCAAATGACAAACAAGAACTGCCAGGTAGATACAATAAATTAGTCCTGATATTATATTAATACTGATATTGAGTTGTTGTTTTATTGTCTAGCTTGAAATATTACATCTTGAGCAACTTTGAATGTACTATGTTTAGGTACCGAGATAAAAGGGAAGAAAAGGCGAGCAAGACCACAACAACGGAAGAAAAATATTGTTAAACATAAAAGAAACACAGATGAGGCCTACATTAACTGTAAATTCAAGTGTAAGAATATTAGTGAAAGTCAACGCAAATCTATTTTTGAGCTCTAATGGGCCTTAGGTGACATAAACAAAGGAATGTTTTAGCTACTCATACCATGAGCATGAATCCTACTTATAGAAGCATTAAATAAGGTAGAAACTGATCTGTGAATGGCTATTATTTTGAAGTTGAAGGCGAATGTTTATTTGTCTGCAAAAGTTACTTCATGTCAACTCTAAACATTGGAGACAAGAAAATAAGAAATATTTTTAGAAAAAAGGATGATGGTTTTATTAAAAATGACCAGCATGACAAGCATAATAATCACCATAGGCTAGATACTAACATTAAAGAAGGTATTCGAAAACATATAAACACAGTATCTAGAATCGAATTCCATTATTTAAGAAACCAAACAACACATGAAATCATTTGTGGTGACAAAACGTTAGCTGGGCTTCATAGGGACTATATTGCTGAATGTAGGCCTAAAAACCAATGATCACTTTATGGAAACTACACAGCATATAGAACTATTTTTATGACTGAATTTAACTTAAGTTTTTTCACTCGTAAAAAGGAGCAATGTTCTCTTTGTGAAGGATTGAAAAATACTACAAACAAACAAACAAGATCTTGGAGAAAATTATGAGAATCACAAAAAACAATGCGAGCTCAGTAGACAAATAAATAGTGAAGACTCTGCACAAGCTAAAGATAAAAAATGGTTACTGCTTGCTTTGATATTCAAGCTGTTCTACCGACACCAAGTGGAGACATTTCTCTATTTTACTACAAGCGTAGGCTTTCAACTTTTAATTTTCAATTTAAGACATTGGAGAATCTACTGGGCATTGTTACATTTGGCATGAAGGTATTGCCAAACGTGGTCCTAGTGAAATTAGTTCTTTCTTTAACCTTTTCTCAAAACAAAACCGTTTGGGAAGGCCCTATTTTTATTATGATGATTGTGCGAGCCAAAATAAAAATAAATTTACTGTTGCGCTGTACATGTATGCTTAAATGCTATACAATATTCCAAGTATAACACATACATTCTTGATAACCAGGTGTACTCAGAACAAAGGTGACAACATGCATTTCCTCATTGAGAAAAAAAAGATAAAAGAGCAGGGCCCATTTATATTCCTGCCCAATGGGCTCCAATTAGCCAAACAGCAAATAAAATCTGGAAACAACTTCAATATCAATGAAAATGACATTAAAGTATCATGGAAAAACATAAAAGAAATTAAAGATGAAAAGGTAAATCCATATATTAATTATTCAATTACAAAACAAGCTTTGATTGTAAAGCTTATGAGGTTATAAATATACGCCGAAAAAAAAGAGGAAGAATTTAAGGATTCCCAGACATCACCCCCGCTTACACTGATCCTCCAAGAATAAATGCAGTGGAAAAAAAAAAAACACTTTGTGAAGGAAATGTAACTAAAAGTTAATACCACGATTTTTATAAAATCTTAAAGCGTTGGCTGTCAAATTGATCCAGTTAACACTGAATAAGATGAGTCTGACTAATGGAAGAAATACAGTTATGTAAAATATAACAAAGTTAAGATTTTGTTTCTGAACACATTTTAATATTTATTATTTTTTTAATACTAGAGTTCATAATATATCACTAACTTCATAGTCTGAATTAAAATAATATTGTAACTTGTGCGTGTATTAAATTGAAAAAAAAAAAACTACAATGTTAAATAAGCGGACTGAAAAGCTCCACATCTACAATACCAACTGTTTTTATCCAACATTGAAAAAATGAATAACACTAACAATAGAATATAGTTATAAAAAGAATCATAGAGGGACTCGATGTTTGGCATCGGGGCTGGACGGTCTTGCTTTGTGCTGCTTTAGACCGTGACGTGTATAACTTAGGTGTTCTTTGGGAACGGTGGAACCCGGAGACGAGTGCAATGTGGATTCGGCTATGACAGAACTATTCTCAAATATTCGACGAAATTCTCAATCTAGTGCCATAGGTTCTAAATCGGGTCGTTCAAGATCACCATCTAATAATCAAATTATGAAGAAAGCGAAATCTAGTGTAGGGCCTGTTGCGGTCAAACCAACGGGACAGGCGTCAGCCAAAGTTCCCAAAGTGGATAATGCCAAGGAGATTCAAATTGGGACAATTGTTTCAGTTGACAGTATAGCAGTCGAAATGGAATATATATTCAATTCTTCTAATCCAGGGCCGTACAAAATTACATTTTGTTGTTGTTGAATTGTTATTTATTAAGGAAGCTAATAGTCTTATGGCAAATAGGGAACTACAGGATTTTTTGAAGGTCTCAGTCGACAGGGTGGGTCGTAATGAACAACGGATAGGAATTATTCATAATATTCCACTAGAGTTTTTGGAGGAATTTACTAAGGAAGAGAGACCCGCCTCGGTGGCGTAGTTGGCTAACGCGCTAGACGTGTAGAGTTCGACTGCTGAGGACGGGGAGATTGAGGTTCGAATTTCGGTCGGATGAACTGGGGGTAGTTTTTCCTAAATGGTTTTCCACTCTTCCTACACGCAAATACGGGTTCACTTCCTCTAATTTGACCGTCCCAATTCCTAATCCATTAGCATAATTAGTACTTAAAGCGTATAACCCGAACGGGTAGTAAGACGCGGTGCTATTATTATTATTACCAAGGAAGAGTTAGAGAGAGAAAGTGAATCTTCAATATTGCAGGTACGACGTTTCAATAGGTGCAATCCTGATACACCTGAGCGGTATGATCCCTCTGGTACAGTAGCAGTGACTTTTGTGGGCAAAGAGCTACCGTCTTTTGTTGCCATGTGTTTCTCTAGGGTGGAGGTCAAGACTTATGTTTATCCAGTGACATAATGTCACAATTGTTCACGTTTTTCACATCTCACTGTCAACTGTCGTAGTAGGGGCATAGGTGCGCAAAGTGTGTCATCTCATAGAAGAATGTCTACGAGGAACCCCAAAATGTGTTCATTGTGGGGGGGCTCATTTGGTGACCAACCGAACGTGTTCCGAGGGGATGCGACAGCGTCAAATCAAATCTACAATGGCTCGTCATAATTTGTCGTACCGGGAGGCTGGTCAGGCTGTAGACCGCAACTCTTCCTACTCAAGCTATGCAACCAGGGGCCCAATTTGTCATGGACAATTCTCAATTCCCAAATATGCCAATACGGCCACGCAATGTAACGTCCTACGTGGCAACTCTTTCGAGTACCCCGGAACAGGTTGTTGTGGATATGGACGTGGATTCGTCAGGAAGCTCTATCGAAAGAACATTAGATGATATAATAAGTGAGAGGGTGGAAAATATGGTTTCTAAAGTGGTGTCGCTCCTAGTAACCGTAGCTTCTTAAGCAGCAGGGGAGTTAGATCTGCTAAGTTTAATGGCAACAATACAAGGAAAATCCAAAAGTTGTTACCAGATGTGCGACGCTTTAATAGCCATTGTACCGTGGTCGCATACTACACCGCTACCACTTAGTTCGCCTGGCTACTCACCCTGTTTTACTGCCCTGTCGGAGAACACATTCGAGGCCGAAGGCGAGCTTTTTCGACCAGTGCGATCCACTCACACAACAAAACAAACTCTATCTAACGTACTGGAAGCACAACCTGTTGTTTCATCATCAAGATCGATGGCAGTGAATAAAGCGCGTGCGCGATCTGATAAACTTGGCTGGCTCTCAATCGTCGTGTACTCGTCACCCCCCCCCCCCCCGTTATCCAAGACCAAGACTTCATAGCGTTCTGCGCAGGCGCCGATGAGGTCTTCTAATCGCCGATTGGACAATATGATATCAAATTGTGGCTATTCATTCCAACCCCTTTTTTTCCCCTCTGAATTCAAATGAATAAAGGCGAGTGTTTGACATGGGAAAAATCACTCTTTGATGCCACTAGCCGTTAGAGGAACTAATACTCCCAACAATGTAAGTTGACATAATGATGGCGAGCTAGTTAGAAATATTGCATCGTTAAATGGTAGACTGTAGGTTATAAATTGATTCTCCAGTATGTGAACAGTTTAGCAGAACTAAATGTAGTACTTTGGATACTTGTTGTACTATGACGTTTTGAGTAGAAGTTTATTACGATTAACTTTCAATATGTTGGTATATCTTATTTCGCAGGTTAACCAAAGTAGGTTTTGGAGAACTAAATTTAGCACATTAGATACTTGTTATACTATGATGTTTTGATTAGAAGTTTATTACAATTAACTTTCAATATGTTTGTATACCTAATTTCGCAGGTTAACCAAAATAGGTTTTG
>JBCFYV010003862.1:0-24574 GCA_039000515.1 Timema cristinae
AAGCCCTCAATTATTCTACATGAATGATACGAAATGTTTCCCCTATGAACGGGAGCTTGCCCTGTTTGCTCAACCCCCCTTCCTTGGGGAGGTCATTTTTTGGCCCCAAAATCCCGGGCGGGTTTAACAATGGGGGGTGTTTATATACTTTTTTAATTTCCATCTTTTTTCTTTTCTATCCTCTTTTTTATTCTCTTTTGGGATTTGATGATGCATTTTTTTTAAAATTTAACCCTTTTCCTCACCCCAAGTCCTTGAATTAAGGGTAATTTTATTTTGGCCCTAATTTTTGGGTTTAAAGGGAATTTGCAAAAATTAAAAAATTGTTTAAAATAGTCTAATTTAAAATGCTTGGCATTTAACATTTTTTTTTAATTTAAAAGGTAAAAAATAAAATTTATAAAAATAACTCTCGCTTAAGTTTTTATATTGTCTAGAAGTGGTCCCCTTCCAAAACAGGGTTTTGTAATCTCCACTTTAGTTTTGTCGATTTTAAAAATATATTTGCCATCATAAAAAATTTTGGTATAAATTTTTAAAAAAAAAACAGATATTTTTTGAAATTTTATTTTTTTAAAAAGAATGAGTTTTTTAGTTAAATTTGGGTTTTTTTTGAAATATTTTTAAAAAGAAATTTTTGCTAAAATTTTAAAATTTTAAAATTTTAATACAGACAAATATATTTAAATCTTGTTTCCATCAACCAGAATATGGTTCATTTTAAAAAGGGTGATAAGGGTTTTTAAAAATAAAAAATTCCCTTTTCAAAGAAAGTTAAAAATTTTTGCTGTCAAGAATTTTTTAAAATTTGGTTTTGTAATGACTGTATTTTTTTAATTTTTAAAAAATAGCAACGAATAATTTTATTTCATTTAAAACTATTTGCCATAGAAAGGGCTAGATTGACGACAGAAAAAAAGTATTTTTTCCCTTTCTACCTAAACCTTCCTTTTTTCCTAACCATGCCAGAATTTTTTTTCTCTTTGATAAAAAAAAATCTATTCTCTTACCAACGAAAAATTTTTTTTTATTTTTGTATTTTTTAAAATTTAAAATTTATGTATTAAAAATACTAAAAATTAACCCTTTTTTCATTTAATCGTTAAAAGCCTCACTTCTCTAAAATTTATGGAGTCCCGGTAAAAACACTTTTTAAAAATAATTTAAAAGGGAAAAAATGTTTTGATTTTTGTTTTCATTCTCAAATAAATTTTTTGGGAGGATCGTTTATACTGAATTGTAAAATAATGAACTTACAAATAATGGTGTACAAATACAGAAAATTCTTGGGATCTTTTTGGAGGTTTTACATTAGAGTAATTTATAAAAAAGGGCCCTTTTTAAATTTTTTCAGTTTTAACGGAAGCTTTCAATAAAAAAGATAATTAAGAAAGGTTTTAAATTACTTAGAAATTAAGTTTACATCCATAGGGCCCTGGAAAAAACCCTTTTCCCTTTTTATATTTTGTCATGGGTTTGGTATGGGTGTCACATCCCACCAATGAACAAAAAAAGATATGAAGCAAAAAAAGTGGTCCAATCGTAGTCTACTGTAGTCCGATTGGCAATGAAAAAAATACATGTTTTAAATCTAACACCAGGGTTTTTACACTTTTTTCGGGGCCATAGCAATGTTTTTTATTACTTTTGGGATTTTGGGGATAAATTTAAGGGGTTTAAATTTTGAAAAAGTATACCCACTTTGTGTGAAGGGAGAGTGAAAAACCCTTTTTTGGGAAAAAAACCACTCTCAAAAACCCGCCCAGAATTCGAACCCCTAAATTTCCTGTCTTTCAGCGTCTAACACAGGTGACGCTTTAGACAGGGAAACCCAAAGAAAAAAAAAAATTAAAATTTTAATATCAATGAGATAACATGAATAATTGTGTTTTTTAAAAAATCTATATACGAGAGGGCTAGGAAAACAATGTATTACAAAGCATTTAAATAAGATTGATTATATTATTTTATTAATTTTCATCAGTTTTTTTAAAAATACCTTCGCTCAAAATTTTAAGTGTTTCACTTTTTTTCATAAAACTGAGCATTTAAAATGAACTTTTTTGGGCCGAAAACCAGAAATAAAAATTTCTACAAATTCAAGAATCAAATACCCGAAACCCTATTTTGAAATTGTTTTTTTTTTTTGTGAGGTTTCCGGGGTAGTCAGTGGTTAGAGCATTGGTAGACTAAGCCCAAAAACCCCGGGTTCGATTCACTTGCCCAGGTTATTTTTAAATTTTTCAAAATAAAATTATCTACAAATTCAACCCCCAATCAAAACAGCTGAATATGGGCACAAAAAAAAATTTAAAAAAATTAAAGTAATTTTTAAAGTTTCTCAAATGAGACTTAAAAGAGGGTTTAAAAGGGCGGGAAAATGCTATTTTCATAATCAATATAAACACAATTTTTTTTTTAAAAAAAACCAAAGATAAATTACTACAAGTTTTTGAAATACAATATTTTTAAAATAAAATTTAAAAACAATTAAAGCATTTAAATTTAAAGAAGATATGGGTCCCCAAGCGTACTACCCTTTACCTATAATTTTTTAGCTAGTTTTAAGTTTGAAAAAAAAAGTTTTTCCACATAAAGGGGGCACATTAAAAAAAAGAGATTTTGATTGTGACGCGATGTGGCAACGGGAAAAAACAGCAAAACTTACTAATAAACACGATGGCAGGGAGGCGGGGAGGGAGAGTCGTAGCTTCATCTTCACTATTCTCACATGACTTTACATCGATCTGTCACAGGGTTTGGTAAAATAATGACTAAAACCTAATACTCATTGCTGAGGAAACGGCAGGTCTTATGGATAAAACCCCTTTCCCTTCGCTCCCCTCTCTCGGCGTTAAAAGGGAAACCCAAAATTGTTCCACAGTGAGCTACTTTCCCCACTTCCAAGAAAACTGTCCCTTAGTTTCATTTGACATTGGAAATAAAGCAAAAAGGGCAGGAAACCATAATGCTAATAAACCAAAAGAGGGTTTTTAAAATTGAACTTAAACTAGTTGCGTGTAATTTTGGGGGCCCCAATTGAAAAAATTGTATTGATAAAGTAGCCCCTAATGAAAGGGACAGGTTAAGAAATTAATCAATCTAAATTGTAAAATTTTTATTTCCTTAAATTTTCATGCTACCATTAATAAAAATAATTTTCAACCATTTAAAAAATAATCAAAGTCAATTTTATGTGAAAACAATTTCAAAGCCCAAAATTTGTTTTTTTATCGAAATTAAGTTTAATAAAACATTTTTATGTGTTAATTATTTTTTTTTCTGGTTTTACAAGTAAAATTCCCTTGAAAAATTTTTACCCATTTTATAAATACTTCTAAATTATTTGAGGAAAAACATGTTTGACTGTTCTTACATTAGCCTACAATTGTTTTGCTAACAACGGGGGCTATAGCTTTTTTTTAAAAAATTTTAAACGTAAATATTATTACTTTCAATTCTTCCCAAAAAAAGGGTAAAAAAATTTAAAATTTAAATCAAAATATATCAAAAAAAAGAAATGCCACTTTAAATTTAATATAAACCTTTCCCAAATGTTTATGTTTATTTTCTTTGGTAAAAAAATTGTTTTAAATATAATTATGGCGGGCAAATTGTTTTTAAATGTAATTTAATTTTTTTTTTTTTATATCCCTTTAAAATGTGTCAAAATTCGTATTAAATTTTTTTAATAAGAAAGTTTTTAAATTTAAAACGAATGTGTAATTGAAAAAAATTTTTAAAGAAAAAAATACTTTTAAATTCAAAAAAAAAATTTTTTATAAAATGTCTCAATTTTTTCTTTTTTTCCCAAAATAAAAATTTATAAAATATAGCTTTGTAGGTCTTTTAACAACACATAGTGATTCCCGCCCAAAAAAAAATTGAGAAAAACCTAAGAAATTTAAAATTTTTAAAACAATTCCACGCTTTTTTCATTTGAGAAATAAGACTAATTTTGGGAAAGGGGGGATGAAAAAATTTTAATAAATTCCGGGGCCGTTTTTTTATAGTTCTTACTTTTTACCCAAACAAGAGCCCCTTAAAGAAAGGCCCACCAGACTTTAAAGTTGCTCCAAAATTTTTAAATTTTTTTCGGGGGCAAAAAAAAATTTTTTTAAAATTTTTAGAATGTTCCCGTAGTTTAAAAAGGCCCTAAAAGCTAAAAATTTCCCAAAATTTAAAATTTTTCTAGCTCATCTGGAAGTGGGTACAAATGTCAGTGAGTGAGTCACCCTTTTTGGTTTTTGTATTTACCTTGTATAATTTTAATTCCTCACATCTTTAAAAGGCTAGCTTCCCCTAAAGGGTTCGATATTCATCTTTTCACTTGAAAGATTCAAAGTTCTTGAAAGGTTTAAATTTCCATGTCAATTTTTTTTTATAAAGCGGCGGAAGTTCAAGTGCGCGTAAATTCCATCGCACTTTTGTCAATAGAAATCTGTCGGGGTGGGCCTTTTCACACATTTAACGCGTTTTTAAATTTGGACCCCCAACGTGATTGATTTGTATCGCCTCCTCGACGATTTAGGGCGACGGGTAAAAATTTATTTCCCAAAGGGAAAATTTAAGGATAGGGTTCTATGTGTTTTTAAAAACCAGTAAATCCCAACCCCCCGGGGCGCGCCCCATTTTTCCCCCAAATTTAATTTTAATGCATCTGAATCCTGGGCAGTGGCGTCTCGTAGAAAAAATTTAAATGGGGGGGGCGGCCCCGGGAAAATTTTTTTGCCTTTTTTTAAAATTGGGGAAAAAGGGAAACAAAAATATTATAAAAAGAAAATTTTTTTGGAACTTGAAAAAATCTTAACAAAAAAAGACTTTTTTACTTTTTTTAACTTAAATTTTTACAGTTCAAGCTTGATATATTCATTTAAAAATGAAACCCCGTTTTTCTTGTTTTATTTGCGCAAAAAAGTTCAAAAATTTTTTTCCCCTTTGGGATCCGGGATGAAAACTGGGGAATTTTTTTCCCTCCGTTGAAAGTTTTGGGAAAGGGCCTATTTACCCTTTCCCAATCCATAGTGCTTTTTTAAATTTTTTTTTTATTCTTTTCAATTTTGAAAAGCAGCTTTTCCGCCTCGGATTTTGTCATGGGAATTGTCAAGAGGTTTTTTTAAATCATTTTTGTAATTTCACAAAAAAACACCACCTAGATTATTTTCCCAAGATAAATTTCAGCAGCTCAATTTTTTTTTAAATTTATCATGAAAAATTCAGCCCCCACAATAGAATAATTTTAGTTCTTTAAAAGTTTTTTTTTTTTATCAATCATGGGATAAGTTTTTTCGTGGCCCAGTACAAATATTTTTTTTTTTTTTTGTGGGATGTTCTTTTTTTTAAATTATTTAAAGCAATTCTTTTTGGGAAAAATTTTAGCGGGCTAAAAAGGGTTGTTTAGTGGAAAAAATACTGCCCATTAAATTTCAACCCCCCCCCCCCCCCCCTTCTATACTAGGGTGAGGATGAGGGGGAAAAATTCAGGCGATAGTTTTCCCAAATTTTCTAACAACATATCTTTTTTTAAAATAAAAAACAATAAAATAGTAAAAAAATTATGCAAAACCAAAAAAAATTAGAGCGTGAAGCGCGCCCTTCCTTTCTAACATAGAAATACGGAGTAGGGAGTACGGGGGCCCTTTAAAACCCCCCCCAATGCTAAACCCCCGTAGGGAAATGTAAAAAAGAGAAAACATCAAAGGGCTAATGCGCAAGCGCGAGGGAACAAACATACAAAATAAAACAACAATTTCTAAATGTTAATATAAAAGGCTCGAAATTATTTAATCTATCAAAGTGAGCTCTCCGCAGAAACTTATTTAAAATCCCGTCTAACACATTAGCGGCCCCAGTGCAGAATAGGCGTTAATGCGCTAAAACCCTCAATAGATATCACAATGTTACTAAAATGTAGCAATAATAACAATCAACAGGGGGCCAAGTCCCAATCTAAAAAATAATTTCCCCTGAAACCCAAATTTTTAAATTATTTTTTACCCAAAAGGGACACCTAATTTAAAGGGCTTTACCCATAAATATTACAAAAAACGTGTGGTAAGCCCAAGACCGAGTTTGACTCTGCGCACTCAATGTTTTTAAAATTATATCAAAAAAGGCCAATAGGCGCAATTAAATTGTGCTAACCCCAAAAAAGAGGGCATAAAGGGCAACGGCATTTTCAACTACTCGAGAAGCGCATTGCGTAGCAAGGTTTAAAAACCCAAAATAAGAATTAAAACCCAGAACAAAAATTTTTTGACGGGTTTTCCCCCCTTTACGCCGAAAGATAATTTTTGGTGAAAAACAATAATCCCAACCCCCTACTTCGCCGTTCTAAATTTTAGGTCAGCTGGTGGTGTAATAAGAAACCATAGACCCCCAGCCGTCCCAAATATTATACAAAAAAAAATTTCACAGAGAGGGGAAGGGACGCAAGGAGGGGGGAAAGGGAAGGAGAAGCGATACACAAGACGACAAGAAGTTTTCGGAAAGGGGGGGGGTTTCAAAAAAAAAATCTTAGATGCTACCGCGTGGCGGAACGGGAACTACCCTTTTTTTGTTTTGGCCATCTCGGGTTTGACCCTTGTAGGGGCCCCTTTGGGCCGCCCCGCAAGTCTATGGGGAAACCCGGGTTTGGGATGGGAGGTCGGGGGCCTTGCCGTGGGGGCTCGTCAAGGAGGTTCGGTGAGTGCCCCCCATTGGGTTTTAGCCAAAACCCTTGAAAACTTGTTAAAAATTCCAACTTGTAGTTTTTTACAATATCAAAACATATATAGTCCACGTTTCCTTATTACAGTAACGAACTTATTTCGGGGGATGAAAGGGAAAAGGGTTTAAAGGTTTTCTGTTAAAAAAAAAACCGAAAAAAAAATTAATCAAATAAATAAACCAAAAGTGACGCAATGGTAACTCAAAAGATTTTTCAAGCGTTGGCCCAGCAACCTAAGCATGTATCGCGCGGGCCCAGATCCCTATGGCCCAAATCAAAACCCCACCTCCCTTTGCCCCCAAACCCCCCCCCGGGTCCCCTTCTCCCTCGTCAAGGTCGGTCCTCAAGGTCAGGGTGAAAAAACTGTCACTTTGGCGAACGGGAAACCTTGTCTAGACTCTTTTTCCTCCCCCCACCACCATCAGCAAAGATGTCAAAGTCACAACAACTGTTTTCCTTGGCTTCATTTGCCCGGGCTGTCTTTTAAATTGCTATAGTGCAATCGTTTTCATGTCTAACGTTGGTTTTGTTTTAAGTTTTCCCCTTTAAACCCAAATTTTTTTAAAGTGATTAGTATCTACCCTTTTTTGACATAGATTAATTGTATTTGAGTTTTTAGATAGACCTATTATATTGTTGCCCCGACTCCATTACTCCGTTACCTTTAAAGAAATGCCAAAAAGTTTGGAAAAGGATTTTTTTTCCCAAAAAAGCCACGGTGGACATCACAAAAGGATGTGACATAGAGTCCCTTTTCTATTTTTCCCTTTTTAAAAATCAATAGTTCAGCCCGAATCTTTCATGGGACTTTTGTTGCGAGCTGCTCGCAGTCAGTTTCAGAAAGGGATGATTACTGGTAAGGGTAAATCTTTCAGAAATCATGGCTGACGTCATTCATTGGGAAAGAATGGATGCTCTTAGGATAAAGAAAATTTTGAAAAATTTTAAAGGGAAAAACAAAGGGCCCAGGGGCCATCTAAAAGGGTTTTGGACTAAGAAGGATTATTTTTTAAAATTTTTTTTGGAGTTTTTTTAGGGAATTTTCTAAGGAAAAAGGGCCCTTAGAAAAAAAGGGTATTGAAAAAAAACACAACCCCTTTTAAGGGAGGTAATGAAGCTACCCTCTTCCCCCAAACCAAGTGTTGCCGTAAAATTAAAAAGATTTTTTAAACAACAGATAAAAAAGCAATGTGGCTTTTTATGACTATTTCACTATCTTGAGTTTCCTTTATCTCAATCCATAAACAATTGAGCTTCTGCGTTTGAACGGGTTAGTGAAAATCAAAAAAATCTGTGAGGTTTTTTTTTTAAATTGTTAAAACTCAAAAAAACCAAATCTTTTGGGGCCCTTACACAAAAGAGAATCTGAGGGACAGTGCTATGACGGTGCCTTGCTATGAGTGGAAAAATTTAAAGGGCTAAAGAATTTAAATTGTGGATTTGCAGCCGAAGGCAATTTTTGTCCCATTGTGTGCTCTTTAGTTTGAACTTATCAGTTTAAGACAGCCTGCCTAATCTGCCCTGTATGAAGAAATTAAAGGGAAATTTAAGGGTTAAATACTTGATTAAAAGTTTAAAAAAGTTTTGTAGTTGTTTTTAAACACAACACACCCCAAAGTTTTTTTTTGATTAAAAAAAAACATGGTTTGGTTTTCGTGCTCAGGGTAGTGGGGTAGTAGAACCCCACATTTAAAAATTTTAAAAAAATATGGCGTGAATAATGTAATATAAAAATATTAAAATTCACAATTTGAATAAAAATTTTAAAGAGGGAAAAAAAAATTTTGACAACATTTAAATTAAATATTTTTTAAAGGGAAAAAAAATAAAAAATTTTTTTTCCGGGGTGCCCCCGTCTCCCCCCCATTAAAATTAAAAAAACCAAAAAATGAATTAAAATATGAAATGTTAAAAGACCTAAAAAACATATTAAAATAAGAAATGTTAAAATACAAAAAAAACAAATAAAATATTACATTTTAAATAGACAAAAACAAACATATTTAAGGGGTGAATTTCATGTAAGACCCTTTTTTATTGAATTTTTGAGATGGGTTTTTTCCCTGGGGAAGTTTCGAAGGTCGGTACATAATTTCACTTTGGGAACTTCCCCATAAAAATTTTTCCCAAAATTTTGGTCTATTGGTGGGGGGGAGTCAAAATACCTCCCCTGTTTGGACAAGGTTTTTGATGGGGAAGGAAGAAAAAACCCGGGATAAGTTTTAAAAAAGGTTTAATTACTTAAAAAATTCTTTTGTAAAAACCCCGAATCAGTTTTTTGTTTTAAGGGAAAAATGAAATCACAAACCAACAAGTTGCCCCCTTTGCAAAAAGAAAAAAATGGCGCGGTTATAGGCTTGAGTAAAATCCGCAGGAAAAAAAGGGGAGAATGGAGGGTGGCGCATGCGCAATGAATAAATTTTACGTGGAGGTCCAAAACTTCCATTAGACGCATAAATCCCCGTGGGCCTCTTTTAAAAAATCCAATCAATCGGATATTCATGAGGAAGTTTATATGGTCCCTTAACCCACCCTCGGTTTTTCTGCATAAAAAGGAGTAAGCATAGAATCCATCCCCGCTAACATCGTAAAAAACGAAGGGCACCTTTTTAAAATTTAAAAGCAACCACTAAGGGGGAGAAATTTTCAAAGCCACACATTGGGGGATGGAAACCCTTCTCAATAAAAACCCCAAAAGGGCAATGAAACCCTTGGGACGATTACCTCCTCTCCCTTTAAAACTTTCATATAGAAAAAGGGGGTATCCCAAAACAACCCCTTTTTAGCCCTTTTAGGTCTAAAAACATGACAAAAAAAATTCGCCTTAAGGGGGAAGATAACAGCCTCCTTGGGTGCCTGATTCCCCCCGTTCATTTTCCCGAAAGATAACATGACAATTACAAAATTTATGAATTTTTTTAAAAATTTGGAAACTTTTTTAAATTTTCCCAAAAATTTTTTGGAAAATTTATGTCTTATGGGGGAAAATAGGGTTTTTAAACCCCGTAGAAATTTGCGTGAAGGGGTTAAAAAAAAGGGGAGTATATTTCCCTTTTTAAAAATTTAAAAATAACATTGAAAAGTCCAAAATTTAATTTTTTATGTCATTTGAATTCAACGTTACTAACAAAAGGGGTCCCTCATAAAAAAAGCAACCTTATTGGTCCTTTCAAACTAAACACCAAGAAAGGGGCAAGTTCCCATAGATCTGGGGTGTAAACAAATTTTATCTTTGGGTCAAAAAATTTAAATTAAAACTCCCCAGGCCTAAAAAATTTTTAAAAAAAATCTACAAAAATATCCCCTTTTTGGGAAATGGACTATTTGAAGGCTAGACCCCAGACATATTTTAATTTTTTTTTATTTGAGTTCAATTTTAAAAGGAAAAAAAAGCATCAAATAAAATCTATCTGAGTCTCAATTTTTTGTCCAATACTCAAAAGAAAATTCTAGCTACTTGTGTGGGTTTTTCCCCCCTCCCCCCCCCCTCACCCCTCTACAAAAAGACAATATACAGTTTCAAAAACCAGAAGCGCTGTCTTTTTTTTGCAATGAATTTCCCCCTATTTGCGCGGGCCCCCTTCCCCCCTCCAAAACCCAGCATCAAAAAACGCTCGAGTCTTATCGGGTCTCCCGGGTAGAGGACGAGTTGAACCATTTCCCAGTTTCCTTTTGTATAGTAAGATTTTGTGCTAAAGGGTTGGGGGTTTTTGTTATTAAATTGTAATTTTTTTTTTGTTCTTTTTAAAAAGGGAGTGTTGTGGTTGTTAAGCTTATGTAATGGTTTCCCTTTATGAAAGAGATCTTGTGAATGTTAAAAGTGTTCGATTGCCAAATAGTTTTATAGGGTTTTAAAGTTGAAATTGGAAGGGGGTCGGATTGGGAAAATTTTTTCCCTCAAACAAAAATTTGGGAAAAACCCGAAACCAAAAAAGCAGGTTAGTGGGAAAGGGGAGTTTTAGTGGGAGGAGCAGTGCCGATTACCTTTCTCAATGCTTTGCTCTCGACCCAAAATTTCGCATTTCGTTTGGGGCCCTCACTTTTAGAAAGCGCAAGTATTTAAAGAAAAGAAGGGCCAAATCCAGACAAAGTCTGCCCAAGGGCAAAAATGAAAAAAATATAGATTCATTTCAAAACAGAATAATTTTTACTTCTTCAAAAAGGTTAACTTTCTTCGAATCCCAAAAAAAAGGCTGTATTTTTACTAAACAGTTACTTTTTAAATAAAAATTTGTAAAAATTTGGGTTTTCACTTCCCTAGGGAAAAGGGGGGGGTTTAAAGGAAAACCCCCAAAAAAAAATTTAAAACCGACATCATTCATTTTTTGGGTAAGATTTTAAATTTGTAAATAAAAGTGGCATTTTTTCTTGCAATAATGTTGGATGGGAAAATTTCGGGCCCTTGCAAGGCTCTCCCCAACTTTTTGGGCAGTCTTCAATATGTGGAAAGGGTGGCAACTTTATGAAAGATTTTAAAAAATTTTTTTTCAGGGGGTCAGCCCTGATCGAAACAATTAAATTTTAAATCAGCATGTTTTTAAAATCCTTTTTTCGTTTCAATTGTGACAAATTTTTGTAGCACAAGCGTATGATGGAGCCGCACATTTTTTTGGAATTTTAAAAGTTGTAGAGGGCCCCTTGTGAAAAAATGGTGCTCAGGTTTACCTTCCCCCACTGTTATGCTCACAAAAATCAATCTAGTTCTTTCTCTTTTGTGAAAATTTTATAAAAAACAGAATTTCAAGATTTTTTTTTTTACATTGAATGGCATTTAAATTTCTTTTCACATTCATAAAACGCTTAACGTTTTAAACAAACAGAGGTAAAAAAAGCGGTTTTCCCAAAAGTTGCCAGTACAAGGTGGAATTGCAATTCCTAATTGTTTGGGAAAACCCCTTGAAAAAAAATAAACAGAGGGTCATACAGTTTTTTGAGAATATTTCTGAAAAAACCGAAAAGGTTTTGGGTACTGAAACTTTTTGTAAATGATAAAGGGTTTTGCGTCATCATTGGGGGAGATTTTTGTTTTGTCTTTTACCCATGGTTTTCCCAAAATCTTTTCCCCTCAAACCCACAAAAATTTTTCAAAAATTTTTTCCAAAACCAAAAAATTTGATTGAAAAAACGCCAAACGATAAAGTAAAAAAGACGATCTCCCCACCTCAAAGATGCTAGAAAGACCCTTTCCCAAAAGACCTATAAAAAAAAAAATAAAGGACGGGCAATGTGGAAGGGTCCTTTAAAAGAGACCAAGAGAAGAGAAATTTTGAATCCCAGAAAAAAAATATGTGCTTTTTTTATGATGAAAAATTTTTGACACCCCTGGTCGGACAAAAGGAGCTGAAGGGTTTTAAAATTTTTAATGACTGCAATTTATTGAGCTGCTGATTAAAAAAAAACTTTCAAATCTCGATTTCCTGGGCTGCCCTTTTTTTTTTTCACTTAAGTCAATCACGGTAATTTTTTTTCAATTTTTGTAGGGCTCGTATTGGGTTAGTGTTGGTTTTTCAGACTATCATAATTTTCAGACAAAGGGTGTTTAAATGAAAAATTTTGAAGTTCCTGGAAAAAACAGACTTAACAAAAGAAACATTCCAAGAAAAAAATAAATTATGTTTTTGGTAACAACAGTAAAAGTGCACAACCTACTACTGAGCACCCCCTTCTCTAGTTTTAAAGTATTTTAGGCGACTGTGCGTACACTCAGTTGAGAATAGGGTTTTCCACACTTGCTCTGTAGTTTAAAAAGGGCTTTCTAGATTTAAAGCGAGTCCAAAAAAACATTCCATGACGTTGTTAAAAGGGAAAAAATTTTTTCAGAAAAAATGACAGAAGGATTTCACTAAAAATGGGAAATAAAAGGGGAAGTTTCAAATATTATTTTTTTTTTACTTGTTCTCTTTATTTATTTAAGGGGTTTTAAATTTTTTTATTTAAATTAGTTTATTTTTTTTGCTTTTTTCATATAAAAATAAATTTTGAATCGCATGGGGGAAGCTAAAATTTGTAAAATATGACCTGTAAAAAATGCATTTTCAAGTTAAAATATTGTACATTAAATGGGGGGTTTACTCTTTAGGCCCAAAAAAAAGGTGTCCCTTTAAACCTAGTCCTTTGAGAAAAATCACCGCATGCCCCCTGCTGTTGGGCTGGGTTTTTACTAATATTTAAACCCAAAACAATAAATCAAAAGGTTAAATTTTTTAAATTTTGAGTACGTAGGGGGATCGTAAAAAGTGGATTGACATGGATTTTCCCATCCAATTTGGGGTGAGGGAAAAAAATATGTTTCCCATTCTTTCCATAAAAAAGTAAATTTTAAAATTTTAAGTTTGTGATGTTCTTGGGATAGCCCGAAAATGTGCTAAGCCCTGGTGCATAGAAGAAAGTAATAATTTTTAAAAAATACTTCGAAAAAAAAACTTTACAGTAATGATAACCTTTTAATTTAAAATGTGCCGGTGGGGTTTAGATTGAACGCCAACCACACTCGGGCGGTACATTGATTCCTATGTTGATTTTAAAAAATTTGAAAACAAAATTTTTAAAAAACCAAAATGGTGGGGAAAAGATTTTTCTTTTTCTCCCCTTTAAAAACGAAACGTTGGGGAACGCTGCAGAAAGATGACGTGGACAGTTTCCAGAGGGACAAAAATAGTTTCCCTTGGGTTTTACAAAAAAAACCGCGTTACATACGGGTAAAGAAAAATGTTTAAAAAATTTTTAAAGATTAAAATAATGTTTTTAAAAAATCAGTACTTAAAAATAAAAAATTATAAAAAAAAAAATCTAAAAACAGGGAAAAAAATTTTCTAGCCTTGGGGATTTTCTTTTTTCCAACATTAATTTCTTACATAAAAATTAATATAATTAAAGAATTTTTTCTTTTTTTAAAAATTTTAAAAAAATAATAGGAAAAAATAAAAAAAAAATTGAAACTAAAAAAATTGAAGTAAAAATAGTTCTGTGTATATAGTAAAATTTTAATTTTGAATATTTCACTTAATTTTAAATCATTATAAAAAATAGTGTGAGGGTGAAAAAGTTTATAGTTTTCAATTTTATAATTTTAATTTGGGATGATTAGTAAAAGTTTAACAGAGTCTTTTTTTTTCTAATAATAAAAATACCTTTTTATTGGTGAAAAACCCATTTTTAAATCCATAGAACGGTTTTGTCACAATCTTTTAAATTTTGTATTACCATGTTTTGATGGGGGAAGCAAGTGTTGAACCCCCTTAACAAATTCGTCAAGGGAAAACTTTTTCCCATTAGGGTTTAAAGGTGAAAAAAAAAAAGAAGGAAAAGCTTTTAAAAATTTGCGAAAAAGAGTTAATTTGGATGGGTTTTTTTCCTTTAAATTCATTTGATTCTTTCAAAATTTCAATGCAAGAGCAGAATTTATCCGGGTGCAAAATCAATTATTTATTATTATTATTATTATTAAATTTTTATTATTATTATTTTTAAATTTTCTTTTTATTTTCTAGGACCCTACCCGGCATTCTAAGGAAGCTGGGGTTGATAAGTCGGGGAAAATTTTCAAAGTGGTGAGGGGGGAAACCCCCGAACCCTGTGGGGCTTGAGTGTGTCATTACACTAGAAAACAAGAAGGAACTACCAAGGGGAGATCCAGGGAAGAAATTTGTAGGCGAAGTACTGAGGGGCCCCCGTCTATTGGAAAAATTTTTAGACCAATTGGGACTGGAACGTCAGATAGAGCAAAAAACAGTACCCTAGACAGGAAATTAAAGAGGCCAGGGACGAATAAGACGGGGTTGACACTGACCCAAAGACGAAGAAGAAGACAGCGACACGGGGGCGGGACGACACGGGCACTAGTGCGGTCCCCAGCGGGGGGAGTAGGGAAAAAAAAGGGTTTTTAAAAGGGGATAAGTTTTAACCCAAACCTTGCCGGGGAAAAAAAAATGTGTATTGCTGGGAGAGCAAAACCCCGGGGCCCTGGGAAATGGATTCCAGTACGACTGAGTGTCTGAAGGAAACAGGGGGATGCCCTTGAGATCCCGAAGACAGTTTTCCAGTCGTATGAAAAAAAAGGTTTGTGGAATGATTATGAACTCTGAGGGTTTTCCCCGCACCGTATGACCCACCACCTTGGAAACAAAGAGGTGGGTTAAAGGGTTTATGGGCCCCCCAGTTCCCGATGGAAAAGGCGGCTGCCCCCGCAGCCCCCTGGGTGATGGGGTTTCCCCGGCCGTAATGGGGAAAAGAAAAGTTTAAATATTTTAGCTTAGCTTTGTTAGTAAATATATTAAAAAATTTGGGACGGGGGAAAATAGATAAAGGGGGTTTGATTAGGAAAAAAAGCTGCCAAGGGTAGAAATTTGGCGGGGGAACCAAAATTTGATAGGGCGCCTCCCCAGGTGGGTTTTTTGGGGATGCCCACCTCTTTTCTGAGCGCTTGGCGGACTCGGGAGTGAAATCCCCAGATTTTGAAGGGGCCCAGCGGGGGAGGGTAAACCCGGGGGCGTAATAAAAACCCCGGGGGGGATCAAATTGAGCTAAAAGGGGAGGGGTTTTCATTTAAGTTAAGAGCCAAAAATAAAGTGGTTTTAATGGTAAAAAAGGGAAAATTTATATTAAAATTTTGTAAATTAATAAAAAATTGTGGAAAAACGGGCCCGGGTTTAAAGATTGTAAGATACCGGGGCCCCCTAAACAAGAATTTAAAAAAATAAATAAGCACCGCGCTTAGGGACCCGTTCGGGGTTTTAAAGCTTTAATTACAATTACGTAATGGATTAGGAAATTTGGGAAATTTTTAATTAAAAAAGGGAAAAGGGAACCCCCATTTGCGTGGAGGGGGAAACGGGGGAAAAAATTTAGGAAAAAACCCCCCCCCAGTTCCCTGGGCAGAGAAATTTGAAACCCTTCGAAAAAACTCCCCCCCAAAACCTCAGCCCCCCCCCCCGTTTCAAAGCTTTATTCCCAAGAAAAAAACAAATTTAGCCCCAACCCCACGCCCCACCGAAAAAGGGGTTGAAAAATCAATTAAGCATAAGTAAATAAACCCCATTTAAAAGAAGTAACCCCCTTTAACATGAAACCCCGTAAAGCTAAAATCAAACCCCCCCCAAAAAATTTTAATTTCACATTTTTAGCGGGCCCTAAAATTTTATCTGTTGTCAACGTTTTTTTGTTGAGATTTTGTTTTAACAAAAAATACTTTAAAATTTCCCCCTGATAAACTTTTTGCCTAACAAAATTGTTTGTATCCACTGCTGCATTTAAAAGAATTTTAAAGATAAACTCAAAGCTTCTTGGGTCTTTCTGTTTAAAAAATTTTAAATCAAAAACACCACTTTTTTTCCCTGTAAAAAGATTCTTTTTTGAAAGCAAACAAAAGTAACAAAATAATTTGTAAGTCACTTCACATAAGCACATCTAATTATATTTTTCATAAAGGTTTTTATTAAAATGTGTATGAAAGGAAAGTGATTTATTCGAGAAAGAACAGTCTAGGGCCGTGTCTGAATAGTCCGTTTAAGGGCCCTTGGAAGCCATGTGCACTTTAAAGTTGCAATGACGTTGGGCTTAAAGGCCGGAAGTGATTTTTGAGGGTGTCTGAATTCTTTTAAAGTGTACAAATGAACCCCTTATTGCGCACTTACTAAGGGCACATACGACTTGCCCTTTATCGCGCACTTTAGTTAAACTAGCTTTTTATAATAAATGAAAGTTTTTATTTATTTTGTGAAAATGGAATAAAACCTTCACATAATGTTAAATAAAACTATATGATTTGTTATTTGTTTATATATATGATGTTAAACAATTAAATTTCTCTTTCTAGTGTGAAAAATCTCTCTCAAAAGGAAATTTATTTACAAGTTAAAAGATCTTCACTAAATTTGTTTGTGACTAATACTTTACAGATATAGGCCTAAGTAAATTAAAACTAGTGCAATATATATATATTTATATAATATATACGTTATATATTTAACAATTTCTCTACATATGCAAAAATGTTTAACTTGCTCACTGGTATCCCTGCGTACATGGCAGTAGCTGTATTTTTTTTTTTTAATCAGAAATTAATCATTCTGGCAAAATGTTTCAAAGCAAGAGATTAACATGTAACTTAAGTAATTTATTTTGGAATTTCTATGGGCCTATGTATTTACCTGGCAATACTTTTACATGCTTTAAAACAACTTGATATTAATATAAGCTAGGCCTAGTTTGTCAGCTTCCCCAAAATTTTAAAATTTATAAAACTGTGTTAAGATTGACCATTTTTGGTGCACGTTTCCAAATACTTTTTTTTAACAAGAACAAACCCTAAGGTTACTAGAATTAAGGAAGATAAATGATAAATATGAATTAGCGCCTTAAAAAAGTCACCATTGACGAATGACGCCATTAACAAAACACTATCAAATTTTAATATCGTTACCATGGAAACGCATGTTTCAGAATTAGCCACCAGATGGCTCTAGCTGTACTTTGCTGTCCGAAATCTATCATGCACCCTATGTACTTAGGGGCGCCAGATACGTGTTATATTAAAGCGTGCAGTATTATATTAAAGCGTGCAGTAAAGTGCACAAGTGCGTAGGGGATAAACTACTCAGACACGGCCTATATTTAAAATTGGCATTGGTCTGCCTTTATAATTAATTAAAAGCTTTTAGTCAAAACTAATATTATTAATTATAAATAATTCACTGCACATAATTAATTTCGGAATTCATTTTTTAAACACTCAAACCGTTGAATGAAGAAGGATATGAAATTAGCCTACAGTTTTAAAAACATTTGCGCGCGAATATAAACTATACAAAGAGAAGCTTCTAAAAAAATTATACTTTCCCTAGTCACCCCAAGGGTAACAAATCATTAAGATGATTTATTTAAATTAAAAGGGCCCCGCCTACCCATAAAAGCACGGTTCTAAACAAAATATTTTTAAAAAAAAATATTTAATAATTCAACATTTTGTTTTTTTATTTATTTTAGTAACATTTTTTGGGGATCTTTCTTTAAATTTTTATGGAATTTTTAAAAACCATTAAACTAGTTAAATTTAAAATTTTTTATTAAAAGTTTCCATTTCAATCATTTTAAATGGGGAAAAAAAAAATTATTAATGGATTTATTTATTTTTTTTTACAATTAAGCTAGAGTGGTTTTTTTATAACATATTATTTAATGAATAATTCTTTTTTTTTAGACAATTTTTTAATTTGGGGGCTTCAATAAACACGACGGGTATTGAGCTCTAAGGCTCCAATCGACACTCTAGTCAAAATACGTGGGGGGGGTTTATAAAAACTTTTCCTTTTGCAACTAGTTGTCTTTGCTTTAAAAAGGGCCCTTTTTATGATCATTACCCATTTAAAAAGCTATTTTTCATTTTGGGAAGCGTTGGGTTAAACCCGTGTTTTCGGAAGGGAGCTGCATGGGGGGGTTAAACTAACTCTTGACTTTCTTAGTCAAAGAAACATTAATACCATTACTTTTGGATAAGAAAGGGGGGCCCAAATTTCCCAAACAGGAAAAATTTGCGTAGTTAAATAAAAAAAATTAAAAAACTTAATTATTCATAACTAAAAAACCCCAAATCTTCCTGCTGTGTGAATAAATTTTAGTTGGTCCCCTTTCTTACTTTAATTTAGAGTATTACTCTAGTGAAAACATTATTTTAAAAAAAAAACCCACATGCTTCTCCCTACACAAAGTTTTATGACATTAGGAAGAAAGATCGCCCGAACAATAAGTACCCAGGTGTTACTTTTTATATAATTAAAAAGTGATTTTTGCTTTCGAACAAAACCCAAAAAGGATTGTAAAATTTTTGGGGGGAGAAGTATTTACAAATTATTTTTACCCTTGTAAATACAGTTATAAAGAAAGGGGGACAAAGAAAATAAAAGATATAATTGATTTTTTAAACTTTAGTAAAGGGTAATTTTTTTAAGGGATGATAACGGGCTTGGGCTATTGTATTATAATTTAAGTACAAGGAGGGGAAAGGTACTATTTTTTATGTGAAATATAAAAAATTTAAGTCAAATTATTTTAAAAAAAAATGAGCGTTTTTGATTTTCAAGGTTTTTTTTTTTTTTAAAAAAAAAAGTTTTAGTGAAAGTAAATTTATAAAACCTGTAACGCCTTATTGTATTTTCAAAATATTTCTTGGGGGTTTTATAGTATAAAGTAATTTAACCCCCCGGGTAAAATAGAAGTTATTGGCTGTTTAATTTACGCACTCAGTGTAGTCTAGATTTGAAAAATTGACCACGCATGAAGGATGATAAGTAAAAAATAAATTTAAAAAATTAAAATTTAAAGCTTTTGTGTTTCCCCATGTAAAGTAAATAAATAATATTTGATAAAGCCTTGTTGTATAGGGCAGATTTATGGCTTAGATTGAAGTCCCCAAAATTCGACCCCCTGCCCAATTTGTTGGAAACAGTGGGTCTGAAAGGAACCAAAAAAAACCCCCGTGAGGAAAAGAGGGTAATTGAATGAATAAGTTTGGCTTTAGTTTGAAAATGGATAGAAGTTGGAGGGTCGTTGTGCTAACCCCAAGGCAATTTAGCTTGAAAAATGTGGCCCATCTTTGAAAACCAGCCCCTTTGATTGGTTAGCCCGCTTGAGGTTTAACCATGGGATATTTCCAAGTTAAAATTAAAAAGGTAAAAAATTTTTCCCCCAAAAAAAATTTTTTTTTGGAAAAAAAAGTTAAATTTGATGTTTGAAAACTTTAAAAAACCCCCTATTAAAAAAAACAGATACCCCCTTTCAGTGGTGGTGGGTTAAAGGTGCATAGTGTTAAATTGGCGTGTAAGCGGGCATTGGGGGGCAAAATTTTTCGGTTATTGGGGAGTTTTTCCTAAAATTGTTTTATCTTAAAAATAAAAAATGCTGGTAGATAACCCCCAAAGTTTTTTTTTAACCCCAAATTTTAAATCATCAAGCGTATAAAATGAACAGGTAGTATGACGTGGGGATATCAGTAATAAAAATAACAGATATATTTATAGTCAAAATTGTTATAGTCTTCGAAATGAAACTGCTTTTAAAATATGTTATTGCCTCCTTAGCCTTTAAATTTTAAAAATTAGCCAAAGCACAGTGGCCAAATTTAGCACATTAAATTTAGTTATTTTTTATTTTTACCCGCTTACTAATAAACTCAAATAAATGTGTACGACAAAATCGTAAGCTACATACTCTCTCGTAAAGGTTATTTATTATAGTTAGTGATAAAATCTTCAAAAATAAGTTATCTCTAATTTTACCTTAAATAAATTTTTCTCTGATAAATAAGTGTACATTATTATTTATCACTACCCTCACCCGATATTTTTGAAAAAATTTCAATAGTGGTACAACAGCATTAATCTGGAGTCACGTGACACTTTGATATGCTAATTATTCAAAATGGTTACGGGTACAAAACTTTCTCTTTGTTTGGGACTAAACGGTACAGAGCTAGTACAAAAACTTTGGCATGAAAAAATTCTAAAGTGGTACAACAGCATTAACCTGGAGTCACCACTTTGATATACTAATTACTCAAAATTGGTACAGGTACAAAACTTTTTCTTTGTGGTACAAAACGATACAAAACTAGTACAAAACTTTGGCATCAAAAAATTCAAAAGTGGCACAACAGCATTAACCTGTAGTCACCACGTTGATATGCTAATTATCAAAATGGGTACGGGTACAAAACTTATTTGTGTTACAAAACGGTACAAAACTAGTACAAAACTTTGCATCAAAAAATTCAAAAGTGGTACAACAGCATTAACCTGGAGTCACCACTTTGATATGCTAATTTACTCAAAATGGGTACGGGTACAAACTTTTTTTTTGTGGTACAAAACAGTACAAAACTAGTACAAAACTTTGGCATCAAAAATCCAAAAGTGGTACAAACAGCATTAACCTGGAGTCACCACTTTGATATGCTAATTACTCAAAATGGGTACGGGTACAAAACTTTTTCTTTCTGGTACAAAACGGTACAAAACTAGTACAAAACTTTGGCATCAAAAAAAGTTCAAAATTAAAAAGAAAGTAAAACAGCATTAACCTTGAGTCACCACTTTGATATGCCAATTACTCAAAATGGGTAGGGTACAAAACTTTGGCATCAAAAAGTTCAAAATTCAAAAGTGGTACAACTGCATCAACCTGGAGTTACCACTTTGATATGCTAATTACTCAAAATGTGTACGGGTACAAAATGGTACAAAACTAGTACAAAGCTTTGGTATAAAAAAATTCAAAAGTGGTACAAAATGGTACAAAACTAGTACAAACTTTGGCATAAAAAAATTTCAAAAGTGGTACAACAGCATTAACCTGGAGTCACCACGTTGATATGCTAATTACTCAAAACGGGTACGGGTACAAACGGTACTAAACTAGTACTAAACTTTGGCATCAAAAAGGTTCTAAATTCAAAAAGTTGTACTACAGGTTAATGGACGTCTAGCTCACTGGAATGGATAAGCTAATTTTTTCTGCTCGAGAGTGTGATTGTATCTTGACGTTATGGGTTTCCCCACGTTAGTCAAACTTGGTCGCCTACACACTTTACGGTCCGGCACTACACTTCTTATCTCTCCTCATTCTTGGAAAAAGTTTGCTTGCTGCCTTTACTGATTAACGGTCACGGTCGCCAGTCTCCCAATTGTTTAAACAAACCAGTAATTCTGCCAACCTGATGGCTGAAATCCACCAGTTTGTATAACTTTAGCACGCGATCTATTTTGATAGCTGAAACTCAACACACCGCCAGAGAGGGTAGGCAGGGCCTTAATCGTCCTACGGTTTGAAACAGATTCCGTTATTTATTTTAAAATATATATAAAAAGGAACTGTCACAACACATAGTAGCTACAGAGTTAAGTAGTTAGATGAATGTAATTTTTATTCGTTAGCTAAAAAAATAGTTGTACTCCTATGAACATGAGATATCTGTAATACATGACATGGTAAACAATGTTGATGATCATTGTGTTTGGGAGAATGTGAACTAGGGATGGAAAAAAACTACTCCTTTTGTGGTACAGGAGCAATCTTCTACTGCTCCACCATTGAACCCTGTTCCTTTTACCTGTCCTTTTTGTCACAGTCACTATATTCGTACCTCTCCCAGCATAGTTTTTTTTAACACTGCGTCTACTGCCCGTTCGGTTATACGCAATTATGCTAATTACTCCAATGTGTTAGGGAGTAAGATGGCTGATTCTAGAGGAAGTGCACCCACATTAGTTTTAAATGATAGTTTAAAAACGTTTAGGAAAATCACCCTCAGTGCAAACACCAACTGAATCGAACTTACTCGTCCCTGTGCATCGCGAGTCCATAAGCACTAATTTTGTAGCGATCAATCTCTTTAATGTATTAAATAAAATATAAAGTAATTTGTTTCGGAGGACCCAGTTTTAGGTATACAAAAACAGAGACGGGAGTGGAATGTTGATTTAGAAGAAGGTGTATTTTAGGGCCTACCTTTGAGGGGTGTCGTTGACTGAAGATCCGAGAAACCTGGAGCGCTGGTCTTGATCTTTTGATTCGGAGGATGGTCTTCTAGAATATTAGTTTGCGAAAGGAGCTCCCCTAAAACACTCGCGTTTAGTGATACATATTATTTTAAATAAAAACACACACAGAGAACATTATGAAGAGTCCGGGCACTAAAATCACTTTCACAAGGTTTTTTTTTACGATTCATATTCAAACCAAAACCGAAGCAAGAGAGGTCACCGCGTTGTGATAGAGATTGTTTTCAACGCACATACAGTTGAGGCGGAGTACGCTACCGGTTGTGAGGGTTTACTTGGGACTAGGTAAAGGATAGAGGGTTGACGAGTTTCGAGAAATCTGCCGGCCCGCAAAGTTGAGAGTGAGGGAATAGGGGTGGAAATAACTAAATGTAATTAGCGAATAATGAAATATGCAACAAACTACGAATCATGAAATATGCAACATACCGCCTCCTTGAACCGATAGTCGGTCAATCAAAAGGTAGAAGATGGAGAGAGAGTTAGTATACAAGAAGAGAAACGATAAAAAACTAAATACAAGACAATGCATTAGTTAGGGGTAATGGAAGACCTAACTGCAGGTCGCGAGAGAGAACCTAAGAAGTTTGAGGGTCACAACTCTTACTACGCCATCAGGCCCTGAACAATATTGCTGTTCTTCTTCAATGCAACCATGAGAAGGTAGAGGGTCTTTGCCCAGTAACTAGCACTAGGTCACCAATTTTCAGTTATTTAGTCTTCACTGTCCACTCGACCAGTACTGAAAGTATGCAGATTATTTCTTCTGCCACCTTTTACAGATACGCGAGAAACATGCCTGTACTAAGTTGCCATACTCTAGAGGCGGTTCGTTGTAGCCTTCCTGCAGAAGTCGACTTCGGAACTGAGTTGATAGGGGATCCCAAATGAAAAATACCCTGGAGTCAAAACATCGATTTCAGAGGATCCCCTGAGATAGGAATGAGAGGCCGAGAATATAGCATTGCCTTCCACTTTTGTTGCGAGTGTGATGAACTATCGAGTGTCAGATCTGCGTTCCAACACTCGTTAAATAGGTTGGCGACTCTTTATTGCTCGTTCCCATAATCCACCTTGATGAGGAGCTGGCAGGTGTTTGAAAAATGGAATTCGGATGAATGTATAGCTCAAAGTGATTCACAAACTTTTGTGAGTCTCTTTGTGGGGTTGAGAAAACCGAACGAAATATTCGAGTCAGTTGAGAAGTGCTCCAACAAAATTTGTGCGCAGTCAGATAAAGATCGGTGCACAATCCTCTCCGTGTCACAAATCTAGTGAAGGCTGCGATAAAAGCATCTGATGATAATCAGTGGACAAGCTTCGATATGCAATGCAGACACGATTTGGTAGAAAAACAAATAAACATACACAAATATGCCTTAAACAGACTGGAGTGTTGAGAGAGTGTATCTTTCACCAAGAGAAGGACCTGCATAGTCCATTCCAGTTTTTTAGAAACGGTCAAGCTGAGCGACACGTGTCTCGAAATCTCCCATCAAGGTGGAATGGAGTCTTGGCTTACATTTAGATAGCATCGAATACACTTGTGAATTCTTGAGCGGATATGCCTGCGAGCGGACATAATCCATAATTTTCTTGCAAACCGTCCGCTTGCAGGAGTTGAGGACCGGAGTGTAGAGTGTCATGATGGTAATGATCGAAATCATATTTACGACATGAGAACTTGGGCAAAACAATGGGGTTTTAGAATCATGAAGAAGGTAGAGTGGTCGTAGCCGTCCCTCTGACATGAATTACAAACATTACGAAGAAAGACAAGACATAAACAAAAATTAAAACATGCAAACCAGAAACAACAGAACAAATTGACAAAAATGAACGACAAAACACAAAACCAACGTAAGAAACAAAAAACAAAACACAAACATAAAACGAATACAAAAAACAACAGTAAGCACAAGACCACCCCCCAGAGAAATAAATAACCCTCAACACGTGCCCCCGCGCGTCTCCCCCGCCCCAGCCTCGGCCATCCCAGTTTCATACTAAAAACATGGTTTAAAGATGCTGAAGTCGTAGACTCCACTTTTATCCTTTGGAGAGCTGAGATATCTTCAGCAAAATGAACCATTTTGAATTGGTTTACAATTGTCAGGTTAGATTCACTAATTTCTTCAGGGTAAGAGGTCCCGCTCATTGGGGGTTTACCCCTAGCGTTATTGACGAATCGCAGTACTAGCGGTTAGCGTGGCGTGAGTGTTGTCCACGATGAGACTTGAAAGAGTAAGCTCCCATGTCTGAGACGGATTTGAGATCAGCAGTTGAAGGGTGAAGGTTTCATTTCTAGAAGATG
>JBCFYV010003863.1:0-26049 GCA_039000515.1 Timema cristinae
ATCCGGATTAAAAACGATTATAAAAGGGTGAGAAAATATTACACATTCAACTGTCAAATACAATGCTTAAATTTGTGCAATAAATAATAGTATTTTATAAAATGTTCAAGCTTTATCGAGTTCCTTGAAAACAAACACAATATTCAGTATAGTTTCACATTCAACCAAAAGGGAGCAAAAAATTAAATATTATGCACTGTTACAGAAACAGTGATAAAAGAGGATTCTATAAACATAAAAGATCATAGCAAACCAGCTCCCCATTTCCATGGTCACTTTTAAAAAAAATTTATTTTGCGTTTATAATGAAGTAGCGCTCTGGTTAAGAAAATGAGATTGTGCTGACCATATGGCATCCTCTACCCACAAATGTTAGTACTATCATTGCTTAGGGTTTGGTGGCCGCTTGGTTGGTATGGCTCGCTTGTGGGCTCAGAATATGGAGTTTTTTATGGATCAGAAAAAATTTGTTTCTTAAAATATATTTCAAATAAAAGTTTTTTTTGCGAACCAAAGGGGGGGTGTTAGGAGGAAGAGGGGGGGGAGGGAAAGGTTAAAACTTAATCAACTAGTCTAGTATTAAATTCCCTTGCTTCGTTACGTTCTCGAAGGGATAAAATATAACAACCCAGTGTGTACAGTCACAAGAGAAATAAAAGGGATATGAATACAGTGGAAAGTGACTAATTTGAACTTCCGAAATTCAAAATCGCCTTTATTCAATTTTTTTTTGCATGGTCCCGTGAATTTTATATTTAAAACAATGTTTAAAAAATGTGGATAATGGGAATTTCGTTTTGGTTAATTCGAGCTTTTGTAAGTTGTAATTTTACTGTGCAGTATTGTTTTCCTACTTCTAGTTGCGGGCCGTGTTGATCTATTTTTGGAAACAGGGAGGGGGACGTTGGAATGCGTGTCAGTACCCTTTTCACTCCCCTATCCCCTAACCCCACTAAACCATACGTCTTTGTTTAAACGTATAGTTTGTTACTCGTTACTCGAGGTGAACTTCACGGTTACGTGCTGTTCTTGTTATTCGTGACGTATTTTGTGAGTGCCAAGTTCTCAAAATAACATCCTTCCTGAAAAAATTTTTAGTAAAATTGTTAAAGCAGATTTGGAGAAAGTAAGATTTTCCCTTTTTTTTTCCGCCATTAAATCAAAGGACTACCCTTCATTTTAGGGTTGGATATCTTATTCAAAAATCTCTCTGGGGAACCTTATTAAAACCCCAAATACCAAGTTTTAACCCGAACAGTAAAATAGTTTCGTTTCTACCCCTTTAAGTACAGACAAGCGAAGCGGACAGACAGGGGGCATCGAGAAAACTACTCTTTCGGTTTTAGGAGAAATAAAAGGGTTTCGACCTTTATAAAATTTTTGAGTGTGGTTTTTTTGACGATAAACAATACTTCTTTTTTAGGTCTCGAGATAAAGTAAAAAAAATGTGGTTTACAAAAAAACTTAAAGATAAAAAATTTTGTCCACAATGTAAGACTGTTTTTAGAATTAATAATATATTTATTCTCACTGGAAGTCTCTTTTAAAAAAATATATATATTTTGTTGCGGCAACCTTAAAAATTTCAAAATATTATTATTGTTATTTTATAGGTTTTAAATGATATCTATCAAAAGTGGTAGTTGCAGATAGCATGGCTTGACTTTATAAATACCTTAAAATAATTTCTAGTAACTTTTTAGCTATCAGATAAGGTTTTTCCTATGAACTTTTGACTATTGTAATTTTTCTAAGCTGGCCCAAATAAGGTATTCCTATGAACATTGGGCTTTTAGTAGCTTTTTAGTGTCAGATGGTTTTCCCTATAAAATTTGGGACGTGTAACTGTTTAGCTGTCAGAAAAGGGTTTCTCTCTATAAAACATTGAACAGTAGTAACTGTTTAGCTGTCAATAAAATTCTTCTATTCAAGGGTTTAAATAGCTTTATAAGGTCGGTACTGTATAATCATCGTTGTTCACAAAATGGACTTTAAATACCTCAAATAAAAAGAAGAAGAAAAAAACTGTTATAGCTTCCAGATTTTAACGAAATTGGGCTGTGTACGAAAGTAAAATTTCTTTGAAATTTGATGTTAACCACCGACAAAAAATTGAGTTTAATTCAATCTTATAGCTGGAAAAAAGAAGGGGTTTGTGGGAGGAAACTAGATTTTGTTAACAAACATTTCTACATTTCTGTATGTTTTCCCCTTTATCCAATGCCTTTTCCAGTTTTTATTTCCCTCTGTCATAATTTATTATTTCATGTCAATATTGTGAAAACGTCAAAGCTATTAAATTTGAATTTCAATTCTTAATTAGCAATAATTAAAACAAAGTCCAATAAGATTTATAATGTTAAAGACATTTACTTTTTGAAAACATTGTTTTCACTAAACATGTCGGAAATCCCATTTAAAAGAACAAACTCTTGTTTCAAGTTCAAAGTGATACGCTCAGGGGAAGAAAAAACACTTCGTGACCGCCACATGTTGGCGAAGATAGTGCCAACATTCGCAGAAAGAGGGTGAATGTGGTCAGCACAACTAAACCCCCGAAAGTTAATCTCAGTTTTCTAGACCAAGCCGCTACTTTTTTCCCTCAAGTAGCTCCTGTTTGTCCTTACAGGGTTGAGTTTAATCCCATTACAGATTGCTTCACAGAAAAAATATGAATTGACGGGGATTTTAATCCCGGACCTCTGGACTATTGTACTATTGGGAGCATAGACCCCTTTCGATGGGTGAACTAAGGCAAAGGTCCCGGGTTTGATTCTCGTGTCGGTGATCTGGCGGTCTAGGGGGTAAGGTGTCGGACTTCTGTGCTGGGGGTCCGGGGTTTCAACCCTCGTCCGGCACAGTTTTATATGTTTAAACCAAATCCTTCCTCCCCCTCTGACAAAGACGTTTTAAATACAACTTGTAAATTTGTGGCGAATGCCAGGCCTCCACCGTGGTTCGGATCCCACGTTAAAAAACTGTAGGTCTCCATTTCATCTCACAATCACCCTACCATTACA
The DNA here is from genome assembly GCA_039000515.1 of Timema cristinae. Lineage (NCBI taxonomy): Eukaryota > Metazoa > Arthropoda > Insecta > Phasmatodea > Timematidae > Timema > Timema cristinae. The sequence continues at coordinate 3,021 of JBCFYV010003863.1, forward strand.
CATTAGCGTAAGTGCGTATAACCCGAACGGGTTTGTAAGACGCAGTGATAATAATAATAATAATAATAATAATTAAAATAGAGCTAGACGGTTGGGTAAACACCAATTTCATCAGATTCATATACCGTCTCCTTCCAGTGACGTCACGCCAAAATAATTTTTTAATTTAATTTTTTTTGAGGTATTTAACAAATGGTTGTATCAGCACATGGCTTAAAAACAGTGGCGGCTCGTAGCTAAGATTAGTGGGGGTGCTGCTCCGGAGCCTTTGTTTTAAAATTGTGTAAAAGGAAAAAAAAAAAATGTATAAAATAAAAATTTATTCAGGAACTTGATAAAATTTGACAAAAAATTAAACATTTTTACTTATTTAACTTAAATTGTTCAGTTCAAGCTTGATATATTTCTTTTTAAAAATTTAGACCCTTTTTTTTGTTTTAATTTGCCCCAAAAAGTCCAAAAATTTTCTCTTATTTGGTGAAAATTTGAGGAATTTTTTCCCCTTATTATTATTTTATTTTTTTATTATTATTATTTTTATTAGCACCGCGTTTACTCCCCTTTCGGGTTATACCACTTACGCAAATGTGTAATGGTAGGGTGTTTGGGGATGAAATAAAGGGGCCCTAAGTTAACGGGAATCCGCCGGTGTTTTCCCATTAAAAGTACTAAAGCGTTTAGTTTTTTGTTAAAAAAAAATAACCGAAAAAAAATAAATCAAATTTTAAATGTGTTAGAGGCATTGGGCTCTGGCCGAAACATGTGCTGTCCCCCGGGGGAGGGGGGCCGTCAGGGTGTTGCCTGGAATCCCGTTGGTTTGGTTGGGGGGGTGGGGGGTTTTGTGTTTAAAGGGGGTGGGGCCACAACCAAAAATTTTTATCCGGGGGGATTATAGGATATCGAAAAATTATTGGTAAAAAAATTTTTTGCTTTGGTGCCCGAAGGGTTTAAAGGCGCTAATTTTTGCTAGACTGATTCCATTAAAAAGGGGGAATCGAGTTTGAATCTCTGTCGGGGTGAATTGGGGGGGTTTTTTTTTTTTTTTCCCTAAATGTTTCTCAGTCTCCCTGCATGAAATAGGGTACATTTCCCTCTAACTATACCCTTCCCTAGTCCAAAAACTTTAGGTAGTTAGTACATAAGCGTATAATCCAAAAAGGGTTGTAAGAGCGGTGTAATTTGTATACGGATATAAGTTTGTTTAAAGCTAACATTTTTTTATGGTATGTACGTGGGTTTTTCGGAGAAACACAAGAGCAAGTTGAATGTGTTGGGAGGGGATTCTGACAAACGTTTGTAGAAAAACTCGTTTGGACTAAACAGTAATGAAGGAATGGGTGCTGAAGGAGTGCGGTTTTGAAAGGGAATACAACGGTTGACGTGAAAAGAAGCGTTTTACGTTGGTTTTGGACATGTTGAGAGGATGATTGGGAGTAGTGACGAAAGCTAATATTGAAGGTAGAGTGTGTTATCAAAAGGAAGGGGTAGGCCTGTAAGACGTGGCTAAATGTAATAGGAAAGTGTGAAAAAGAGAAATTAATAGTTTTAAAAATAAAAAGAGCTGTATGATCGGTGTTGGGTGTTGGAAGTATTAAGGTGGGAAGTGTGGAGAAATAAGGTGGATTAAGTACGGAGATGTTTTTTTAATATATGCACGGTTTATTCCTACCCTGTAAGGAAAAGGGGTGATTAGGCAAGGGCCAGAATTATATTGGGCCCATTTTTTTTCTTAGAAGGAATAATTTAGAGTAAGTGGCTCATAGTTTCTGCCCCCATGCAAAAAGAGAGTAAATTTCCTCTACCTAATACCTTACTTATTCTACCCCTTTTGAAAAAAATGGGCTAGTCTAAGGGGGGAACAAAAAAAAAGGGGGTTTTGGGGGGGGGGAAATTAATGGGAAACCCTTTTTTCTGGGCGCCGTCCCCTTGTTCTCTACTTTATCATCGAACTGTTTGGCGACCTATAGTTGTGTTTTTAATCTTGTCTGGGGGGCATTGAGGCTAGTAACCCTTTTAAAGCTACCCATTTTTTGTACTTAAATTAAAAAAAGGAAGTTTTTAAGGTGGAAGTGAAACGAACGCGACCCGGGGATTTTTTTTTTTTTTTTTTTGTAAAAATAAATTAAATATGCTTTATGGTGGGTATGTAGGTGACCCCAGAAAAGGTCTGTGTCTTTGCAACTCTTATGCAAAAAATTTCTATGGTAAAACCAAAAAAATTTTCTCCAGTAGAAAATATAGTTTAAATTTTTTTTTACTGGTGATATCAAAGTTGTTGAAATTGTCAAGCATAGCGGAAAGATGGACCCTTTTTAAATGAAGAGAAAAAGTTGTCATTAAATTCCCGGACATCCTTGAAAGATATTTAACAATTTTTTGATATCAACTTTGTGAAGAAATTAAACTATTTTTACCAACCTGAAGTAATATTTTCTTTTTTTTGGCAATCTTTTTTTTTTGGGGAAAAAATTTGTTAGTTGAGATACCCGCTGTTTAGTTTTGGGTTTTAGGTTAAATATTGAAAACCCTTTTAAACAGTTTTTTCCCTACACGAGTTTTTTTTTTTTACGGGGGTGGAAAATAAACTTTCTAAAATTTTAAAACTTTGTTTACAAGTTCCCCATCTCTAAAAAAAAAGACCCAATATTTCTGTTGATATTGAGAGCTAAATGCCCGGGGGAAAAGAAAGGAAAATGTTTAAAGGACCCGGGGTTTTTGGATCTTTTTTATTGCAATTTTTTTTTTTTCCTCCTCCACTGTTTGTTCTCCAAAATTTAAAAGGGGACAGCTTCTTTCCGGGAACGTTTAAACCCACTATTTTTTTGGTTGAAAATTTTGAGGGGGGAAAGAAAAAAAAACTTTTAAATAGGGCGGTTTGTTTTTTTTTTTCCCTTTTGTTTTTTTCCCCCTTTTTCCCCTGTTTGTTTCTGCTTAGGGAAACAACTTCACCCAGGAACTTTAAAAGAACCCACTTTTTTTTTTTGGGGGGCCTTAGGAATTTATTTTATATCCGTGTGAGTGCCCCCACTTTGATGGGTTTATCTCCCAAAAAGCCATGTTAAATCATGAAAACTTGTGAACCCAATTTGAAAAAAGGTTTAAAAATTTTTTGAGATTATTTTCTTATCAATTTTTTTTACGTGCGACACTCCCCGTACCCAAAAAGGGGTTTTTTTTCTAAATACAGTCTTATTTTCATAAGAATACCCTTTTTTGGGAAAACTTTTTTTTGTGTTCAAGGGTTAAAAAAAATTTTTTTTTTCCTTTAAAAACCTATTGTTTTTTATATTTTATTTATACATAAAAAAAAAGGTCGTCTCCCAAATCACATTAATTGACGTTTGAAAACAAAAAAAAAAATTCTTTTTAAAAATTTTTAGTTTGTCAGATTAATAGCATTTTTTTTTTTGGAAAAAAAGCAGCCATTTAAAAGAAAGAAAAGCCTACATTTGGGGGATAGGTTTCGAACCCCGCCCCTCCTTTTGTCTTCTTCAAACTAGTTTCCCAAAAAATCAGTATTAAAAATTTAATTACAAGTAATCTAAAAAAAAAAATTTTTTCAGGTTATACTTTAAAAAAATTACTCTTAATGGAGTAGGAAGGGGAAAAAAATTTTTTGAGGTAATCTACCCGCCCTTTGCGTGGGAAAAGGGTAGTAGAAAACCGTTAAAAAAAATAAAGTCACCCCCCTTAGGGCTGGAAAAAGGGTTTGGGGGCCCCGATCTCCCCCCCCCGTCAGAAGGGGTTAAACCCTTTTTAAAAAAAAATTTTCCCCTTAGACCATTTGGGGCCCCCCGAAGCGGGTTTTTTACTTTTTTAACCCCCCCATTTTTTCCCGGGGTTTTTCCCCTTTTTCCCAAAGGGGTTTTTTTGACAAAATTATAGCAAAATTTAATTTTTTTTTTGGAAAAATTTGGTTTTTTTCCCCCCCCCCCCCCCTTTCCTAGTTTTACGTTTTTTTATAGTGTATGGGCCTTGTTTTTTGTTTAAAATTTCATCCGCCTCGGGGGCCCTTTTGGGTTTTAACCCCTTTTTCGTTTTGAGCTCGGGCTGAGGGGGGGGAGATGGGGGGTTTGAATCTCCCGGGGGGAAAAAGGGGTTTTTGGGGGTTTTTTTTCCAAAAAGGGTTTTTTTCCCCTCCCCCTCCCGCCAATTTTCGGTTTCCCCCCCTCAAAATTAAACCTTTCCCCCCAAATTTTAAAAAATTAGGTTTAAAATTTTTTTAAAAACGTATAAAACCCAAAAAAGGGGAGTTTTTTTAAAACGGGGTGCAAAAAAATTAAAAAAAATAAAAAAAAAAATTTTTTAAATTTCTTTTGGGGTGTTCCCGTTTTTTGGGGGGAGTGATTTTTTTTTTCCCAAATTTTTTTTAAAAAAAAAAAACCCCTTTTGCTAATTTTCCCTTTTTATTTTTTTTTTGTGCGTTAATGGGTTTTCAGTTGTCCCCTGAAATTTTTTTGGGGGCTGACTAAAAACGAGTTTAGGGGGTTTTTCCCCCCGGGGAAAATTTTTTCAAAATTTAAAAAATGGGGGGCTATGAAAAATTTCGTTTAAAGGGGGGTTTTTAATGACTTTTGTCGTTTTATGGGAAAAGGGGGGTTTTTAAAGCGTTATGTCCGGTAAGGCCCCCCGGGTTTAACCCCTCAACTGAAATTTTAAACCCCTATGAGGTGTGGTCAAAAAAAAAATTTTTTGGTTTTTGGGAAAATGGCGTTTCAAAAAGGGCACAGGTTTTAAAAACCCGGGCTTAAAAAAAATTTTAATTTTAATTTTTTTTTGGGGGGGGAGCTTAAAAACCTTTTTAAAAAATTGCCATGTTTTTTTTTGGGAAAAAAAAAAATTTTAGCATTAAAGTCACAGGATTATGACATTTTCAAAAATTTTTTGGGAAATTTTTTTTAAAACCCCAAAAAATTGCCATGTTTTTTTTAAATTTTTATATTTCTCATAAAAAAAAAACCCCGTATTTTAAAGTTTTTTGGCTTTTACTTCAAATATATTTTTTAAATTTGGGGGGGAAATATTACTAGAAAAAAAAAAAATAAGTAAAATTTTTTTTTTTAACCCCTTTTAAATTTTAAAAAAAAAGTTATAAAATTTACAATTTATTTTGTTATCCTTTAAAAAAAAAAAGATCGTTTAAACAAAACGGGGAATTTTTAAAATATGGGAAGGTGGGGGGGGTTTTAAAAAAAGAAATTTTGGGGGGGGGATTTTTTTGTTTTATGAAAAAATCGATACTTTAGGGTGATTTAGAATTTTTTTTTATCCCTGGGGATTTTTTTTCAAGATTTAAAAGATTTTTTTTAAATTTTGTTGAAAGGAAAGGGAGATTGAAAAGTTTTTTTTTTTTTTCACTCAAGGGCACAATTTTTCCCCACGCCCCAAAAAATTTTTTTTTTTTCCAAAAATTTTTTTTTAAATTTTCCATGGGGACTCGAAGTTTACCCCCCGTCTCCCCCACCTCGGACCCCAAAAAGGCATTTTTTTGGGGGGGAAAGTTCCCTTTTTGGGGGGCGGGGGAAATTTAGAGATTAGAACTCGGGTGAAAAAAATACGGACCCCAAAAATTTTTCGGGGAAGGGAAGGGGCCCCCGGGCCCGGGTTTGTTTTTTTTGGGTTTTTTGGGTTTAAAAAATCTTGGTTAGGAGCGGACGGTTTTTTCCTGCCCCTTTTTTTAAAGCCCGCACTTTTTCATCGCTGCCCCCCCGTCTAAATTTTGCCCCGTAATTTTAAAAAGTTTATCGCAATTAAAGCTATTTTGGGGGTTTCGCGCCCTCTCGGTGATTGGAAAAATTTTTTAAATTTCTGGGCCCCGGGGGAAAAAATTTACGAATTTGTCCCCAAAGCGGGTTTTCTTTTTTTAAAACCCCCGCTTTGGGGGTGGGTTTTTGGGGACAAGGGCGGAAAACCCCCCCAATTTGATTTTTTCAAATCAAAAAAGGGGGGCTTTATTGTCCTGCGTAGGGGGGGGGAAAAGGGGGGCCGGGTTTTTGGGGCCCGGGGAAAAAAATTTTTCCTTTTTTTTTTTATTTTGCGTAAGGCCGGGGGCTTTATCTTAAAATTTTTTTTTTTGAATTGCACCCAAATTTTTGGGGTTTTTAAAACCCCCGGGGTTTTTTTAAAAATTATAGCACGACGGTTTTTTTTTTCCCTGGTTTTAAAACCCATGGCTAGTCGGTTTATCCCCCCCCTTTTCCCTTTTTGGGGGTTTAAAGATAAATGAAAAAATTTTTAAAAATGGGGCCCCAGTTTGTTCATTTTGTCGAAAATTTTAATAAAAATGTTTTTAAAAAAAAATTATAGTTAAAAACCTTTTTAAAAAATAATGCGGGGAAAAAAAAACGTTGGGCCCCCCCGTTTTTGTACACCTTGGGGCAGGGGCCCAAAAACCCACGTTTGAACGGGGGAGGGGGGTTTTTTTGGTGTTTCCCTTCCCTTTTTTCCCTTTTGAAAAAACGGTTTGGGGGAAAACCCCTTCAGGCTCCAACCGGGTCCTTGGAAACCCCCAAAAAAAGACCCGCAATACTGCCCCCCACACCCGGGGGGGCTTGGTTTTGGGGCTTTTTCGGGTTTTTAAAAACCCTCGTTTTTGGTGTTTTTTTTAAAGGGGAAATTTTGTCATCCTAAGCTTCCCGGGCGGCGGGGGTATGTATAAAAAAAAATCCCCAAAAAATTTAAAAAAATTTTTAAAAACCCCCCCAAGGGGAAAACCCGGGTTTTTTTTGTGAGGGGGCTAGATTCCCAAAAAAGGCGGGCGAGTGAAAATTTTTAGGGTTTAAATTTTTCCCAAAGGGAAAAAAGTCCCTTTTTGGGGGTTTAAAAATTTTTTTTCCCAGAAAAGTTTTTGTCTTTTTTGGGAATTTTAAAATTTTAGGGGGGTTTTTAATTTTTTTAATTTTTACCTCCCTATTTTGGGGAAACTATCGAAAACCCTTTTCCCCCCGAAAAAAAAGAAAAAAAAACCCGGTTTGGCGGTGTAAAATTTTTGTTTTAAAAAAGAAATAAAAACTAAAATTTCCCCCCCTTTTTCTGAAGACTGGGTGTGGAGTCCGTCCTGCGTGTCCCGGGGGTTTTTTGGGCGAAAGGGGCCAAAATTTTTAAAATAAACCCTTTTTTAAAAATGTCTCGGTGTTTTTAAAGGGGGGCCCTTTTTTTGTTTTGGGGAAACCCCCAAACCCCAAAACAATGTACCCCTAGGGGGGGGTTTTGGGCGTGGGGGCTTTTTTTAAAAAAATTTTTCAAAATGGGAAAAAATTTTTGGATTTTTTTACTTTTTAGGACGAAAAATTTAAAAGGTTTTTTTTGAATGGTTTTAAAAAAAGGGTTTTTAAAAATGCCTTCAAAAAAACGGTTTTTTCCCCCCTTTTTTGGGAAATTAAAAAAAATTTTTTTTAGGGAAAAACCCCCTTTAAAAAAATTATTTTTCACGGGGTTGGTTTTTTCCCTTTGGGGGACGGCCCCCAGATTGACGTCCCCCGATTGGGGTTTTTTTTTTAAAGGGCCCGGTTTTTTTTAAACAGTGTTTTTTCTATAGCAAAATTTAAAAATTTTGGGGAAAAATTCCACGTGTTTCAAAAAAGAGGGTGGCCCTCAAAAAATTTGAAAAACCCCCGTGGGTTTTTTAAAACAAATTTAATCTGGGTGGCGAACCTTTTTTTCTCTGTGGTTGCGGCGAGTTCCCCGTTAGGGCAGGGGTTTTCAAAAAAAACCACATACCATTCATAGGTGGGTGCGGAGGCGTCTTACCGTAATTATTAAAGTCTCAAAATAACCCCTTTAGGCATATTTGTGGGTGAGGGTTGTAATAGGTGTTTGTTGAGGGGTGATATTGATTTGGTTGAATAAAAAATTTTAACAAGTTTTTGGGACGCATCCGATTTTTTTGGGCCGGCTGCGCCCGGTTTTCCGTCCCCCCCCTCCCCAGTTTTTTTCGAAGATAAAATTTTTAATCGAAAAAGAGGTCCCCGAAAGTATTCACCGCCCCCGGGGAAAAAAAAACTCTAACTGAGCGTCATTGTCCACGGAAGTGAGGGGTTTTTGTATTCGACACTTTTTTTTTTTTTAATTACCTTTTGGGGAATGCATTTTTCGTTCAAAAAAAAGATGGGTTTTTGGGTTTTTAAAAACACTCCTTTTTTAAATCAAAAATTTATCTTTTTTGCTCTCTTTTTTCCCCCTTTTGGCTTGGCCCCCATTTCGAATAAAATTTCGTTTCCCGCTTTTTTTAACCCTTTTTAAGCCACGTCCCTGGGAACCGCCGGGTGACGCGTTTTTTAACTATACCCGACTTTTTTTGGCCCGGGCTAAATTTTGTCGCTATGTCGGAAAAAAATGTGGGAAACCTGTTTGTAACCGCTTGTTTTCCCACCGTTTTCGCCCCCCCCATAAACAATGGTTTGACAAATCGAAATAACCCCCAAAAACGATCCGGGGCCCACCCCCCCGTTCCCATTTTAAAAAGGGGCGTGATGGGAGGGGGGCCCGGGTTTTCTCTCTCTCCCTCCATTGTTAAGACAAAGTAAAAATTTACTATCCACGTTTTCTATTTATCTAGTTTTTTCTTCAAAAATGAAAAATCGTACGGGGGCACGGGCCCCCGATTGAAAATTAAACTCGTTCGCCCAAACTTTGGTATAAGCCTTATATTATAGAGTAAAAATTAAACTTTTCTCAAGGGGGAAAATGGGAATATAGGAAAGAAACACCGTGAGGGGCGCGGTGGCGGGGGGGAATGTATGTTTTAATCCTTCTTAAAACAAATTCCCCCAAAGAAAAACTGGGGTCCTATAATGCCCGGGTTTTACACAAAGCGGGTTCCGTTTCGTTTTGAAAAACAGGCGGGCATTTTACTTTTGGGTCTCAAAAAGCCCCCCTTAATGCCCAGCTCATTAAATCCCTCATATGTTTTTTTAACCGCTTTAAAGGGGCTCTATTTTGGGTAGTCTGTTTCAAATGGTTGTAATTAAGTCCCCCGTGCCCCTTAGAACGAACGGGAAAATTCTTTTTTAAATTTTTTTTTTCGCCACCGTAAATAAAAATTGTTTTTTTGGGAATTCGTGTGTTATGGGGGGACTTGTCGGGGGTTTCCATGCACCCTTTTGTTTTTTAATCTCAGTTAACTTTTTTTGATCGCGTTTAGAATGTACCATTGAAATTTAGTTTTTTAAAACCCTTAGATTCCTTTTCACTTTTCGAGCCCCTTAAATTTTTTTTATAAAGCCCCTTAAAAGGAGGTGAAATCTTGTTGAGGGAAACAAAACACGACCATTTGGGGTTCACCACGATTTTTTCCCGTCAATTTTCTTTTTTTGATAAAAGGGTTATCTTCGAGATTTTTAAAAACCCAGGGATAGGTTTTTTTAAGCTATTTCCCACCTCCACCGGTCTTGTTCTAGCCGTATGGACTGTGCCAATTTTTGTTTTTGTAAAGAGAGTGTTTTTTATTCTGTAATTTTGGGCCCGTGGGTTTCCGGGGAAAGGGGGGGCCCCGGGGGTTGTAAAATTAAAACAAACTCAATTTTTTTTTAAATGTTGGGCGCAGGCCCAGTGTTGAAAGAACTGTCGTCCCCCTTTTCCACTTGACTAGTGATGTTGAATGCCCTTAATTCGTTTAAACTCGGTACTATTTTATCTTTTTTAAAAAATCTTTTGGCGCCCCGCACGGAACTATTTCTTAGTTATAAAAAGGGCCCCTCAAGGGGCCGCCCTCGGAGTTTCCTGAAAGGAATAGCCCGGGTTGGGGAAGTCTGGGGAATTACTTTAACTAGCTAAATTTTTTCTCTTTTTAAAATTTTGCCTGTTTTCCCTTTGTAAAAATCTTTTTTTTTTTTTAATTAAAGCGCACATGTTCGCCCCCCCTTGAAAAAAATTTTTCCCCTTTCTTTATTTTCCCCACCGTTTTTGCAGGCCCCAAAAATTATTTTAATTTTACGTGAATAGGCTTGCCCGAAGCCGGAGCCTTTCCCTATTTGAAATAAAACACTAGCGTTTTTAATTTTGAACTAGTTCCCCCAACCATCTAGTGTTGTGAGTTTTAAATTTTCCGGTGAAATATTTCCACTTTTTAGTTTTCGCTTTGCGATTAAAACGCTCCCCGAGGGCCCCCCTTTATATCGGATTATGAAATTTGTTTAAAAATAAAACGCCCGCTTGTTTCAAAAATGTTCTAAATTTAAAATTTTAAAAAATTTCCCTTTACCTTTGTCCAAATGAATCGAAAGGGGGCGTCGCCCTTTTTTTTAAAAATCTTTTTTTAAAAGCCCGGTGATGTTGCCCCGATTTTGTTTTAAGGGGGTAAGCCCACGCGTACTTTGAAATACATCAATAAGGTTTGGGTTTTATAGTTGATGCCCCTGGGGTTTTTTTAAAAGCTTAAATTTTACTAGATCAATTTTCCCACCATCGTCGTATGGCGACTCGGTAGGGGTTACGTGGGATTTTTTTTCAAAAACCCTTCGGTTTTAGGTGTACGGGTCCTGCCCTGTTAACCTTTTCGTTTTACTTTTTTTTTTATCCAACCGACGGGCCCTTTTTAAGTTTTGTGGTGACGAAAAGGGCCCGGAAGGTCGTTGGGGAAAATTGAAATATAGTTTTTTTAACGTGGGCTCATTTAGCGTTTTTTCCAACGGGGGTCGGGCGGGAAAAAGTTTAAAAAATGATTTTTTATATTTCAAAACCTTGCTGGACGTTTTTTTCCGCTTTTTTGGATCAAATTTTTGGGTTCGATGAGCGTTGTGGCAATTAGTATGCCCTTTTTTTTTTTTAAAATCACTCCTGAAATTATTTCTTTATTTACTTTTTCTTTTGGTCAAAAAATCCCAAAGTCCTTTGCGTCCCTTTTTTAAAAGTGTGTGTTACCCGGTATATATCGTTATCGTCTTTTTTTTGGGAAAATAGAATTCCCTTTTTTAAAAAATTTTCCCCCCTTTTTTTAAATTTCCCCAAAATTTACGGGGTTCATTTGGACACTCTCGGGGGAACCGTAAGGTGTTTTAAAATTTTTTCCCCGCTATTTTTACCGAAAAATTTGGAGGAACCTGTTTCAATTTCTTTCAGATTTGATTAGGCACAAAATTTTGACCCCCCTTTTCCACCCCCCCACCCCCTTTTTTGGCGAGTCTACCAAATGGGAAACTGTTTTTGGAATTGGGGCCTCGTCTAAAAGGGAAATTCGAGGTGGAATCCCCGGTGTCTCCTAGGTCGTTTTTTTTTTTTCTTTTCGTGTCCTTTCGGGAAGGGGTCGGACCAGTCTTCTTTTTAATTTATGGGGGGGCCCCGGGGGTATTTTAATTGGTTGTTTCGCTTCTCCTCTCTGTTAAAAAAGGGCGGTTGATGTTTTCAAAAAACTAGCCAATCTTTGATAATGGGTGGGACTTTTTTCCTAGATTTCGAATTTTTTTCATCGGTCCAAAATCGGGGGCGGCTTGTATGCGTTTATTGTGAAATAGTTCTGGGGAAACTAGAAGCATCTTTTTAAAGGTTGTGCATTTTTATTTTTTAAAACCCAAAATGCGCCTACGGGGGTTAAAAAGAATAGCGGGTAGTTGATGCTCAAGAACCCGCCCGTTTTAAACCGACTTTATTTCTTTTTCTCTTCAACAAAACACCGCTGCTACCCAATTTACGATAAAATTTTTTTATTTTAATTAATTTTCCCTTATTTTTTTTTAAAAATTTTTAAATTATTATTTTTTAAATGTGTTTTAGAGCAATTCGCCCGAAGTGTTGTTATAAAAATCGGGTCTACGACTTTAAGAATAGTTTGCGCAATTTAGGACGGGCCCTTTTTTCAACCCCCGCAAAAAATCGTGTCTTTTTTTTCTTGATATTTTCATCTAGTGGGCTGGGGGGACAAACACTTTGCAAAAAGGTGCCCAAATATGTCCTTTTTAAAGCGCGGGGCGTTCGCCCTTTGTTTTTGGACTCGGATCAAAAAAGTAAATCCCCGTGAGCGGTTTCGGTTTGCTTTCCTATAGATTCTTTGTATTTCGGACGGATTATCAGGAAAAATTTTGTCTAGCTAGATAGTTTATCTGTTTTTGTTCACGCGGGGTTTTTAAACACAAAAATTTGTATTTAGCGTTAAGCGAGATGTCACGAGACTTACCCCCCTGATGGAAAAGTTTTTGTGGGAAAAAAAACCCCCGATAGGTTTCTATGATGACTCCCCCTGGAAAAAGTTCCCAAACTTTGTTTAAAATTAAACTCGTTCATTAAATGTCCGTACGATGAGTTGAGGCCCCCCGGGCCCTTAAAAAATTGAAATTTTTCCGGGTTTAAAACCTTTGTTTTTGGTTACGTGTTAGTAATCGCGAGGGGTAAATTGTTTTGTTTCACTAAAACACCATAGAATTCTTTCAAATTTATCCACACTGCAAAACCTTTTTTAAATTTTTTACAAAAAAATTTTTAAAAAAGTAGTTTTACCAAAATTTAAAGACGGTCCCGCTAATATCGGGGTTTTGAAAGGGTGTACAAAACACGACATCGATTTTGGAAACCCGTTTTAGTGTTGGAAAATAAAACAAAAAATTTAAAAATTACGATTTAAAAATTTTTTTAGTAGGGGGTTGGCGAAAAAACCCAATCTTTAAGAAATTTACGTTGAAAAAAGTAAAAAAATTAAATTTTAAATTTTTTTTATTTTTATGACCGAAACATTTTTTCTTTTTTAATTTTTTAGGGGATGGATCCTATCCTTAAAGGGGGGGGGACCCCCCTTTAAGTTATATTTTCAATAACAAGTTGATTTTTTCTCCCAAAACAATTTCCATTAAAAATTTTTCTTCTCCCCCCCCCTTTACATAAATTTAGTAGACGCGAGAGTGGCCTTTTTTAAAAAATTCCCTTTAAAATTATCGGGGTGTATCACCGGGCGTCCCCTTTGGGGACCGGGTGATTGTATGGGGAGCCAATCCCCATTGTTTTTTAATATGGGCCCCGGGGAATTTTGAAAAGGTTTTGGCCCAATTAAATGTATAGTGATGTTTCATCACTTTCCCCAATAGAATTATACTACATTTTTTTATTATAAAATTATTGCATTTATCTTTAAAAACCCTGAAAGTCTACAATTACATTGGGGCATGTTGTCGATGTTAAACCAAAAAATGTAAAAGGAAAAAAACCCAAAATTTAAAAGTCACTGTGTGAGGAAAACAATGTAAAAAAAATATTAAAAAATCAGTTTTAACCCGTTTAGTACATAAAAAACCCCGGCTCGTCTCGACGGTCGCATTGATGACATTTTTTCTTTATTTGGGCCCGGGGGTCCATCAATTTCGTTACGCCCATATTATAAGGGTTTCCAAACAATATTTATAATCTCTAATTCGGGGCTGCGTAGGGGGGGAGGAGTAAGTTTCCAAACGCGATTTATTCTCTAGACGGTAAAGTTTTTAAAAAATTCTATTTGGTAAATTATTCCCAAATCCGCGGCAGACATCAGACAAAAAATTTCCCGCCCTTTCAGGTTTGCGAGGAAAGGAAAGCGTTGTTTTTTATCCATTTTTACTAAATTACAATTACGGTGACACGATTTTTTTTATAAATGATGGGCACCCCGATCCAAAAACCCCCCCCCCCCTCCCGAGTGTTTTATAGCGAATCAGTGTGTTCAACTTTTAGGGTAATCAATTTTCACGAACTTTTTGGGGCAATTTTTTTCACCCCTTTTAATTTTGAAAACAGTGTCGCCGTGATTTTAAAGAGTAATACGCAAATATTACCACGATAGTCTTCGTCTATAACCCGGCCAAAAAAATTTTTATGCCGTGGTGAAAAGCCAGGGTAGACGCGGAGAAACTTTTTTTTTTTTTTTTTCCCCCCTACGTTCCCGCCCGGGAATTTTAAAAAGAAATATTTATCTTAATAAAACCCGGGAGAGGGCTGTATACTAAATTGTAGGGACTTTCAAGTTGACCCGCAAGAGTGTTTTTGGTTTGGGTTAAACCCGGGGGATACGGCGTTTCTATTTTTAAAAATTTTTTAAAATTTAAAACAGGGTGGGAATTTGGAAACAGAGAGAGAGAAGAACATTTTCATAATATTTGACTGATATTTTTTTTTTATACCAGCGGCCGGGGGGTTTGAAACCAAATATAGCCGTGGGTACCCGGGGTGTTGTTATTTCCCAAACTCCCACGTTTAAATGAACACAATATTTTTTAATTTTTTTTCTCCAACTGGGGGGGACGACGATGGCGCCTCTTTTTCTTTTAAATTTTTTGTGGGTTAGGGAGTGTACGGGGTTTCCCTGTCTTTCAAAAAAAATGTCTTTAATAAAAGTAAAGTTTCAATCTTTGTGTTTTTTATAGTTAATTGTTTAAAACCCCCGACTTTGGTGGGGGGACCTGTATTCGTTTTGTTCTGGGGCAAAAACAATGTTTAAAAATAATTTTTTTTGGTCCCCCGGGGAAAAAAAATCTGTAATGTTCGCGCTTCAGAAGTAGGGGGTCCCGCTCGTTTGTCATGGGCGCCCCCCTTGTTAACCCGGGCGGTATTGTGTACGTGTCTGACGGTCTTTTTCACACTTTTTAAAGAGTCTGTGTCACAGTAAAGGCAAGAAGAGCCCCAAATGCCTGAGATTGAATACAATTTCATAAGGACCCCGGTGGTCACATTTCGCCGTTTTAGGCCGTTTTACCCTTTCCAAAAAGGGGAGTACGGGCCTTTTTTCCCGGTAGTAAAGAGACGTAAGCAAACCCCCCTCATTGGGGAATATAATGTTGTGAACCTCTTTCCGGGGGTGGGGGAGTAGGGAGAAAAAAATCTTTTGGGGTTTTTTCACAATTGTTTGGGCTGCCCTTTTGTTCTGTTCAATGCAAATCGTTTCCCCCGAAAGAGTTTTAAAAAACCCCAAAATTTTGGGGATTTTGCGCGCTTTCCTGGATTTTTAAAAATTTCGTTTTTAAACCAGCACTTTTTCCCTCTGTTTTTTTAATTTTCGCTAAAGTAGTTGTCTTTTCTGCGTTGTTTTCACCCATTCCAGGGGGATCCCGACGCCTCCCCCGTTTGATCTTGAGGATCTTGGTTTTTATCTCTACAAAAAAGTCCCCCTTCTTTGGTCGAGGGAAACGAAAATGGGTTTAAATTTTTATTCCCCAAAAATTTATTGTACTCTGACCCTCTTGTAGCCCCCTTTCAGCGCAGTCGGAAACCCCGTCCCCTATCCCTGTGCCCGTAATTGGCTGTTTAGAGTCGGTGTGTAAACAAACCCTTGGTTTCAACTCGTTTGCACAAGAGGAGCAAAACAAAACCCTTAATTTTGATTTTTGTCTTTTTAGGGCCAAATGGGGTGATACAAATTTTTTGGGGGAAAATTTGTGCATTTTAAATTTTCCCCTTCGGGGTTTCCCCCGTCGCCCCGGGCCAAAAACGTCGGCGGGCAAAAAAAATTTATAGGGGTGGGACCTACAGGAAAATTTTAAAAAATTTTCATACCCCGGGATAAAACTGCAGACATCAAGATAGCCTATTTTTTCGTCGGGGGGTTTTTCTTATTGTGTAATTTTCAAGACTCAAACGTCCACCGTACAAATGCATACGTGGATTGAGTGGGGGGGTTTGAATCATAGGGTGTTGCTTAGCTTAGATCTAGTTTTGGGGTTTCAGTAATATTTTGTCGAAGTCACAATCTTTCATAGTTGAACGTTTTTTAACCCCGCGGCTTAAAAAGCTCGATCTCTCCAAAAAAGGGGGCACTCGTTTTCGTCGGGGGGTTTTCTTTGTTTCCCGTTTTTAGTCGCGTCACCCGGTTTGAAAGACTGTACCCCGTGGGGAAAAAACAACGTTAAATCAAAAAACTCTCTCGTCGCGTCACAGTAGCCGTCCATTTCCTACCCAAAATTTCTTCTCACGCCAATTTGAGGGTGCCGAAAATTTTGGGGGGGGGTTTTTCCAGTTGCTAACCCAAATTTTTTGGGTTTTAGACTGTCTGTTTTCCCCCACCTGTAAAACCCCCCCTTTGGGAGGATGGGGATCGTATGGGGGCTAAAAAACAGTTTTCTAAAAAAATCATTGCATGCCGGGCGAGGATTGTGATAGATTCTCTAAAAAACGTCTGTCGACCTATTTTTTTAAAAAAAATGACGAAATGTACGACAACCCCTTTCGTAAAACATTTAAAAATCATCCCCACAATTTGGCCCCCAACTTGCCCTTTTTAAATTAAATTTTACCCCCGCCGCGTTTGTTTTGCGTGCCATACCCTAAAATCTTTTCGCTTTATCCCGGGTTTATTTTAATCCGCACCAAAATTTCGGGACCCGGGGTTTTCCGATATTAAAAATTTTAAATTTTTTTTCTGTATTAAAAAAATAGGCGTAGTGTCCTTTTTTACGTTAGTCCAAAAGCTTTTGGGATTGTTTTCCCGTTGGGATGGGGGGGAAAATAGGCTGTCTTTTAAAAATTTTTTGTGGTCCAAATTTTCATGCAGAGTATTTTAGTTCCGTCCCCGATAATTTTTTTTGGGGGCAGTTTAGTGATAGGAAAACTATTTAGGATAAAAAATAGGTCAAAGGTTTGGATTTTGCCCCGGGAAAAAAATTTTATTTGCCCAAAGGGGCCCCGGGTTTTCTAGGTTTGTCGATGAAAACCGTTTACGGGTTATCCCCAAAAAGGAAAAGAAGATCGTTTCCCCCTTGGGGCACAAACCCCGTCCATATTATCGTTTAAAATTTACATTTTAAAAATGTGCTGTACATGAAGAAAAAAAAGGTTGGGGAACAAAGGGAACGTGGGGTATAGCTCTTTTTGTCTAGTTTTTCGAAATCATAAAAAGCCCTTGATATTTATCCTCAAAATCCTTTCGACTCAACACCTGCATATAAAAAACGAGGGGGGTTTTCCCTTTTTTCTGTTTACCGTTGCGCCCGTATGATTTAAAAAAATTTTGTGATTTTCCCCCTTTTTTTTATCACAGGGGAAAACCCCCCCACCGTCTTTAAAACCCCAAACTGTTTTTTTACCGTCAATTTTATTCGAAAATTTTTGGCTATTGAAACAGCGGAGACCTTAAAAAATCTGTTTTCATTCAGTGCAATACACATTTTTTTTTTATTTTCATTTCAAAAAACGGAGGTAAAGGAATACAAATTTGGGGGGGAAATACTCTTACATAAATGTCTTGGGACCTCTTTCAAAAAAAGGTTTACATCCCTCGCAGAAATACCGAAAGGAAAATGCCGCCGCCATATTGATTATTACGTTAAAATGATGCGTGACGTCATCACATTGGTTTAAAAGTAACCCACTAGAAGGGCGCACCCCCCCATACCCCCAATCCGTTGGACCGGGCGGGAGGGTATTTTACACGGTAATTTATATTCTCACCAAAATAACGCTGAAAAATTTTTCGAGTTTTTCGCGCCCTCCTCCAAACCCGGGTAAATCTACGCGAGTTTTTGCGAGGGGCCTTTGTTTCTACAGCCCTTATTAATTTTACGGGCCCCCTTTAAAATACGATTTATAATTAATATCATTTTTTGATTTTGGCTATTCCCCTATTACTATAGCGTGCGCCAAAAAATTCGTCAAAAGATTTTTTAAAAAACGAAATGCTCCTTTTTGGTGGGCTCAGTAATCGTTTGGAAAGGGCCCCTTTTTTTTAATTTCTTCTTCCCTTTCCCATAATCAAATTTTTATATGATTTTTTCACTTTAATCCTCACACATCCCGGGTATTTCTAAATCTGGCATTTTCTCTGAATAACTTTTGTTAATGTATTATTTAAAACTGTTCACATCAATTTGATCACAAAATTTCGGTACGAAACGCCCCACCGGGGTTTATCGAGGTTATTCTTTCCCTGTTCCCTGATCGTGAGTCCAATTAAAAACTTTTAAGGGGCCGTTCCTCTAAACAAGATGCTAATAGACTAGAGAAACACGTCTTTTGATTTTAAAGCATTTTGGACTACGTTTTGTAAACAAAGGCTTGAATTGAACAAAATGTCCTGCCCAAGGTGTTTGAACCCACTGTAAGGTTTGTCCTGTCTCTCTTATTATGGTAAATGTTTTCGTCCCGTGTTTTTTAGTGGGGCATAGTCAAAAATTGATTTTCGTTTTTTCTGTTAAAGGGTTTACGTAGACGGTCCGGCATTGACAATAGAAATTCCCTCAAGTGTAAAAGTTTTTTTCCCTTTGACCCCTAAAAAAGAAAAAAGAAAATAATTGTTAGTTTAAATAATAAATTTGGAAAAGAGAAAAGCATAAAAAATATTTTTTTAAAAAAAACAAATAAGTACAGAAAAATATAAAAAAATTTTGTTTAACTAATAAATTGAATACTAGAAGGAAAAAATAGTAAAAAATTTTGTTACTTTTACCAGGAGCTTGGTGCTGTTTTTTTCGTGACAACTTTTTTTCCAACCCCACAAGATTTCCTTGGGAAAAGATAAATTGGGATAGTTAAAAATTTCCTTTTATAGGGCCCCCAGTGAATTTTGTTTTTCTGAACACCTTTCAAAAAACATGCGTGTGTTTTATTTCCCCACCACACCTTTCGCCAACGGCTGAATATCTAATTTAAAAAAAAAACCCTGCCCGGCCTTGGTCTCGCTTCTCTACGACTAGCTGGTAGTTAAATTTAATACTTAATAGAAAACAAACAATTTAAAAATTTCTTAAGAAATCCCTTTTTCATTTGATAAAGAAAAGGAGATCCGGGAAAATTTACTTCTTTGAAGATCAAAGGGGGGTCAAATTGTAATCACTCGATAATCAATTTTGGAAAAAAATGAGGTAATTTTTCCCACGCGAGGTAAATCTTGCGGTTTTAAAAAAGATTAAAAAAGAGTTAAATTTTTTTTTTAAAAAATATTTTAAGTTAAATTTTAAATTTAATTTTGATTTTATTTTCAAAAAATATTTTAATTTCATTCTTTGATTAGATTTTATTTTTTAAGATCCTTTTGAATTTTAAAAATGGAATCCGAAAAGTTTTATTGTAAGAAGGATTTTAGTTAAGGGAAAAATGAAAAAGTTCATTATAATAACATATAAATTTAGACCCAAAATTTTTATATTTTATTTTTTAATTTAATAAACCCAAAAAAAAATTTTATATTAATATTTATTATATATATATATAAAATTAGCCCCGGAAAAAAATTTTAAAAAAAGGATAAGTTAGAAATTTTGAAAAATACATCCAAATAAATATTTAAATCAAAAAAACATTGTTTTTTTATTATATTTTATTTTATAATCAATAAACCAAAAAAAAATTTTATATTAAAATTTTTACATTGGTTCTATATTATTTCCCCAAAATCTTTTAAAAAATCCCCCTTTAATTGAAATTTTAAAAATAAAAGGTTTGGGTTTTAGGGATATTTCTTTCTGCTTTTTTTCTATGTATTCTTTAATTACTAACAAAAAAAACCCCGGGTTTGATAATTTTTGCGGAAAAAATCAAAGCATAATCAGTAAATCAAAAAAAAAAAATACAATATATATATATATATATAGGTTCTATATTTTCCCCAAAATTTTTTTAAAAATCCTTTATATTGAATTTGTAAAAAAAACTGTTTTGTTTAGGTATATTTTACGGGTTTTTTTTCTTTGTATTCTTTAATTATAAAAAACAACCCCGGGGGTTTTATAATTTATGCAGAAAGTCAAAAACATAATCAGTAAAACAATTAAACCCAAAATTTCAATTTTATAAAATATATATAGGTTTAAAATTACCCCAAAAACTTTAAAAAATCCTCCCCTAAATTTAATATGTAAAATAAAGGGTTTGTTCTAGGTTTTTTTCTAATGCTTTTATTTAGTATTTTTTTAATTTCTAACAAACAACCATGGTTTGATAATTTTTTGCGGAAAGGGCAAAGCATTCGCATGTTGCTAAATCAGTTAAATAATTCGGCACTTTATATACAGTTTTATTTTTTGCTCCCGTAGAAATATTACGATTTATTTTAAAAACGGCAAAACTTTTAAACATCCCCCTATAAAATTTAATTTTTAAATTTAAAGGGGTTTTTTTAGGTAATTTCCCATGCTTTTTCTTTTATGTATTCTTTTTTTTTCTAACAAAAAACCGGGTTTTAAAAATTTATGCAGGGAAAATTTAAAGCAAATCAGTAAATAAATTTTAAAAAAAATTTCAATATAGGTTTCTTATTACCCCCAAAAACTTTTAAACATCCCCCTAAATTGAATTTGGGAAAATAAATTTGGGTTTTTTTCAGGTTTTATTTTTTACTGTTTTTCTTCTATGTATTCTTTAATTTCTAAAAACAAACCCGGGTTTTAAATTTTAAAACAGAAAGCAAAGCTTAAACCCGTAAATCAAATTTAAAAAAAATACAATAAAATTTTTATTAAAATTACAGGTTTATTTACCCAAAAAACTTTTAAAATCCTCCCATAATTTAATTTGTAAAAAAAATGGGTTTTTTCTAGGTATATTTCTACTGCTTTTTTTTTATGTATTCTTTAATTATAAAAAAAAACCTGGGTTTTTAAAAAATTTATGCGGAAAAATTTAAAGCATAAAACAGTAAATCTATAAAACAAAAAAACAATATTTTTAAAATATTATAGGTTCTATATTTCCCAAAATTTTTTTAAAAAATCCTCCCCTTTAAATTTAATTTGTAAAATAATGGTTTGTTCTTTGGTATATTTCTTTCTGCTTTTTTTCTTTTTCTTTTTTTATTTTAAAAAAACAATGGGTTTGTAATTTTTCGGAAAAGTAAAAAATAATCAGTTTAAAACAATAAAACAAAATTTCAAGATTTATATATAGGTTCTATTTTACCCCAAAAACTTTTTAAACATCCCCTCCCTTTCCTTACTCCCAAAAATTCTTTAAAGTTTTTTGTTTTTCAAATCCGGGCCCTTCATGTAGAAAAATCCCAAGAAACATAAATTTGCAAAAGGTTCTTCCAAAAAAATGGACAGTTGTTATGTGGGGATGGCTTGAAGCAATTTTTTTTGCACAGGGTGTGGGATTTTGTTGTGAATTATTTGGATAGAGTTCGCGGTTTTTCCCTTTCCCAAAAATTAAAATTTGTAAAAAAATGGGTTGTTCTAGGGGTTTTTTCTATTTCCTTTTTTTTTTTCTGTTTTTCTTTAATTTTCTAACAAACAACCCCGGGGTTTTATAATTTATCGGAAAGTAAAGCATTCGCATGTTGCTAAATCAGTTTAAATTAATTTGACATTTATATACACGTTCAAAAATTACGTCCTGCAGAAACATCTACGAGATTTAGCCCCGCCAAAGTTAAGGGTTATACTCTATATATAATTTGCACGGCTTTTATAGTAAACCCTTTCAAGGTTTTCCTGGAAAAGGGCCCTTTATCTTAAAACATGTGTGTGTTTATTTCAAATGTAGTTGGGCCCTTTTTGCATTTACCTTTTAAAATCTAATTAGAAAAATACGTGATCAGCCTTGGCCCTTAAAAACTCGTCTCGATGGTTTTAATAATTTTGTGGCTGAATATCTAATTAGAATTTTTACGTGATCGTCCTTGGTCTCACTTCTCTATGACTACCTGGGAGTGAGTTGAATACATAATTAGAAATATGGATAGACGATGTTTACCTTGAGAGCTAGACAGTACACTATGTATTTAAGACGTTAAAATTATTAAAATTGAATCAGTTGAAGACTTGTGATTAAACAGCCACCTACATTAGACTTCGATCTAGTCGACGCTTCTGAGACAAACCTACAAGCTAGGCGGGGTGATCTGAGTGCAGATAAAACTACAGCAGATTAAATCAAGGTAATTTATAATTTCTTTATTTATTTTTTTAAAAGTTTCTGTCTTCTTATTATTTCTATAATATATTTGTTTGAATTTTTTTTCAAGATATGGACAAGTTTATACATGACTTCAACTCAGCCAAGACCAACGACATTCAATATATTTCTCTAAGAAGTTTAAAGGAGAATACAATACTAGATATTATATCTTTTAATGAAATAGATACAAAATTTGGCAGATCTATTTACGTAAATGCTTATTTACAAGACAATATCGTAGGGTTCTTTCTACCTAAAAAGTTTTCAAACATTTGTAAAAAAGATCATATTGACCTTGTAAATGGATCAAAGTCTGTATTAATTTATGAAGGAATAGGGGTTGACAGTTCTATCAAGCTTAGGATTGAAACAAAATCATGTCAATAGTTTTAATATTTGGTAATCCTGGTTAAAAATTAAAACATTATTTATAATTAATCTTGGTAATAATGGTTAAAAATTGAAATAAAAGTAACTACTAAACACTTTTTATAATTATACTATGTAACAAATATATATTGTATGTGAAATCTGTATGTTTTTATTATAATTAAATGTGAAAAAAACTTGTATTTTATTTTTCATTTCTAGTAATATTTGTAGACAATAGCCCCGCCTCCAAATCGTTGTAGACCCATCCGATCCTATCCCATATTTTGATGAACTTTGTATTTTTTTATGTATATTTTTTTATTATAATTAAATGTGGAAAAACTTGTACTTATTTTTTCATTTCTAGTAAATATTTTCCTCTCATTTTAAATTATATATTCTTAGTAAGAGCATATAACATTTTTAAAATATGACGTCATTACGTCCTACTGACATAATGAATTTATAATGTGACGTCATACTATCATACGTCCTTAATTATCTTATGATGTCACGTACATAAAATTAATTACGTCAATTGTTGGCATAATGTACCTCGGTACTTAAACCACAATTAATTATCTGTCAGTCACTTAATATTATTCAAATCCAATATATAATGTGACGTCATACTATCATACGTCCTTAATTATCTTATGTCACGTACATAAAATTAATTACGTCAATTGTTGGCATAATGTACCTCGGTACTTACACCACAATTAACTATCTGTCAGTCACTTAATATTATTCAAATCCAATATATAATGTGACGTCATACTATCATACGTCCTTAATTATCTTACGATGTCACGTACATAAAATTAATTACGTCAATTGTTGGCATAATGTACCTCGGTACTTAAACCACAATTAATATCTGTCA
>JBCFYV010003864.1:0-73881 GCA_039000515.1 Timema cristinae
ATTTTTTCAATTTTTGTGGTACATTATACTATGATGTGATCTGAATCCTGATTGATAGTATTTTAACAAGATATGTTGGTTTATGTGTCGGTAAATTTGTTGTTAACTAGACATTTTAGTGCTTTAGATAGGTACTAAAGGATACTTATATGTCTAAATTCATGTAGATCTTTTGCCAGTCCTTCTTTAGGTACTGGTGTAGTAAATGCAAGTTTACACAGTTAGAAGTTGAATAACTCAGTTATTGTTGATATAACTTTTTTTAAATTGTTTGTAACAATATTGAAATTTTGTCTATACCCTTGCTTTCGATTTTATTCTCATTATTGATTTGTATACTTCATTATGAGTCAAATGTGCAAAGTAAAAAGTACTGTCATCATTATAGTCACTATTACTATTACTTGCATTGGAGGCATAAATGTCGTTTAAAGTTTGTATTCTAAACTATTATTGTTAGTTAAATTAGGAATGTGAAGAAAATCTTCATTGAGTTTATTGGAACTGATGTGCATATGATTGCTTTCGAGTAGTGTATGTCCCACTCCCCTCTTCCGTAGCTCCCTTCATCAGTTTTTTTGGTGCTGAGCTAATATTTGAGAGTGAAGGGGAAAAGTCCATTTTAGCTTTCCTAATGGCATGGGTACATTTATTATGTAGAAGTTTATACTCCTCAAAATTTATGTTGCCTGTAAGTGGCTTGATTTTTGATTCGAGTAGGATAGGTAAATAATATTATGATTTGAGATTCCAGGGACTGCGATCTGTCCAGAAGAGATCACTTTATTAGAGTATAAAGTATATATATATGATCAATCTACGTATGCGAGGTTGCAGTATGATGTGTTGCGTCTAAGTGGCATGGTGCCATATTTATGAAGAAAGTAAAGTCAATAATTGCTAATGTTCATTGTTGTTATTAAGTAAGTCCACGTTAAAATCACCCATTACAATTATATATTCATATTTGTGCATGTGCTCAGTCAAGGCAGTCTCAAAGGCAGTAAATTGAACTCGAGGTGATAACATTAGCCTTTATTGTGAATTGTGAAAATATTCAAAAATGTATATTAGTAAAGTTTATACTTTGCAATTCAAAGTTAACTAATTGATTTTATATCAATATTATGTTAAAACTTTTTTAATACTACTATTCAATAAATTCTGATTAAATTTAAAGTGCTCTATGCGAATTCCTGGAATTTTGGGGGTATTGCATTAAGTAAGTTTCTGCCTTGGTAATCATTAAAGATTCTCGAAATAGCTTCTTGAGCACTCATGTTTGTGCAAGCCTTTCGCCTACGGCGGTTGGGGGTCTCAAAGGCCACCTCAACTTTGGGATTGCTACGACCTTGCGTTTCCAGCACTGCTAAATTTACGACTACACAATGTTTTTAATACAGGTTTTTGAAAATTAATTTGATTACTATGCTCTTTGGTTGACAAAGATGTTTCTATTTCTCAGTTTTTCTGTAACAGTGTTCCTAGTTCCTGAAACCATAGAGTCAGGGGCGGCCCGAGGTAAATTTTTGCGGCCGGGCTGTATTGCTTTTTGGCGCCTCTCTACGTACGGTGGATAATATAGTCCATTCACCATAGGGATGTAGGTAACTAACAGCTAGCAAAAGTTAGCAGATCAAACTTCATGTATCCATTCGCCAAACCATATTATCTGCAATGGCCATAATATGTTGATTTATTGTCACTTTTGGTAGTCAAAACTTTCACAAAAACAATTTAATTTTTAATTTCTTTTTCTTTTGGCAGTTCTTAAATCTTCTTCTAGCCACCAATTATCACATTTCTCATGGTGAATGTTCTCTTGGAAATATGAAAATAATCCCCAAACTAACAACTCTAAAACTAACGTAGCTTGGGCGTGATAGGAAAATAATTGAAGGGGAGACTCCACAAATGTTTAAAAAAATTACGCTAAACGTTTCACTTCTAGATTGTACAAAAGCTGTTATGATTACAAATAAAATTATAAGAACCTGTTTTGTAGACAATATCATTCTCTATTTTGTATTATAAGTTTAACAAACACTTTGACGTTATGAATGGTTTGCGTTATAAATGCAACAAAAAAAAGTTTTATGGTGCCATTATTTAAAGCTGGCAAATGCAAAATCACTTTTTAAGAGTGGCATTAGATTCTATTTTACTCAACACAAAATTAATGTTAAATTAATTTTCAAAGATTGAACGTTTGTTAAGTTTTAGCAACTCCACTATCACCCCCTTTGTCAACGTTAGGTTTGGGACTATTTTCATATCACGCCCAGGTTACGTTAGTTCATGTTTAGCTCTGTTTGGTGCCCCCTGAAGCTGGCGCCCAGGGCAACCGACCGGTTCGCACGGCCCTTAAGCAACCCCTGCATAGAGTAAGTAACAATGTATATAATTTCGTTTCACAATACCTAGCGAGTTTTTAGTAAATGTCTATTTCAAGATAAAAGCAAGAGAAAATTTTTGTGTGGTGCACTGTGCCATTTATTTTTTATTACTAAAATACAAAATTGCATTTACCTCTATGTGAGTAGGTTTGTGGACCTATAATTTCTAAAATATTTTTATTATTATTAATTATTATTGGAGTTTACTGATGTATTGACACAACTAGAGGTAATGTAAAATCATTAAAAACATTCTACTCATGTTACTCTATACAATAAGATCAATAATTTATGAACCCATTTTTATAACAACCTGTATATACATGTGATGTGATGTGTGTGTGTGTGTATGTAATTTCTCTAAAAAAATATGTCTTAAACCAAAATAATTTGATGAATATTCCCAGGGATATGAATAATAGCTGACAACTAGCCCACCCTTCCCTAATAAACTTATGGATGCGCCACTGAATCTTAATATCTTCAAAATTATTTCTGCTTTAAGTGGAAAAAGGTCTTGTTCGACTATAAAACTGAATACAACTAATTATAGAAATCCTTTTCACCTCCCTCTTCTTACAAAACCAATGCAATTGAAATAGGTCTTATCTAATCAAGGAAACACTGTTAATGCAAATTATTTATTAGGTAAACATAATCAAGGTTACTCAATAAAAACTCATTTAACATATAAGTCATTCACGAGCTAAGTTTACCTGGATGACTGCTCGAAATGTTACTAGAAGTAATCACTAATATATCACTACGCCAACAGCTGACATCTATCACTTTAGAGCACTGTAATGAAAACAGATGGTAATATATGAATGTGATAGCTAACCACAGTAATTTAGGCCAATATTATTTATATATTTATTTGGGGGTCGGACACAAAGTTTATTTATAGTTGTATTCCCTTAAAAAAATTTAAAAACCACTTTCACAAAATCTTCTAACTAACATAGTTTAAAATGGCGACTGACGAAACTAAACCATATGATTGAACATATTGGTAAACAAGTTTTTTACAATGTTACAGACACGCAGTTTTATGAAAATATTTTATTCAGTTAAATATTTCAAAATACAAATAAAATAATCATAAAATTATTTATTGTATGTAAAAAATGACAACAATTTTCTCTTTCAAATTTTCGGATATGATATCTAAGAGGTGTTATCCTCACCAAAATGCAAAATTTGATAGCTTCGGCTTTTTGATTCTTTAATTTTCTCTTTTCCAAGTAAATATGATGCTGTATTAAAAGATATTGATGTGTGCACTATATTACACAGAATCAGTAACGTTCCAAAACGAGATATAAGTACTTTTAATTATTTTTTAAAATATGGTTTCGAGTTGGATAAAATGAAATAGTATGAGATAACTTAAGTTTAAGTTATTTTAAATGTAAAAATTAAACAGGTAGTTAAAGATCTTTACATTTATAAATAAAACTGTGATCCTTTACAAGTGTTGGCAACCCAAAACCTAAACATGATTTTCAAACTGTCATCCAGGAAAAAAACCTATCGTGAACGGAATATAGATCATACAAATACATCACAGAAAACATTTTCAATAGCTCGGGTTTTGAGGTGGACAGAAATTTTATTGTCAAGATTTTTACCTGAACAGTATATAAATGGGTTGGGAAAGGGGGTGTAGCGGTTGGGGAGGAGAGGGAGAAGTGCTTACGAGACAGAGCAATCTCCCAGGAAGCTACTGAAGTTTTTCAACAGTTTTGGAGATGTTTTATTGAAAATATCAAAATTTTGTCCCCTTTATTGTATTATAAATATCCGTTGGTATGAATGAACATTATCTTATTCTCTATAAAAAAATATGATAACTTCAAAACTATATTCTTGTTTTTAATGTTTTATTTAATTTTAATTTGATGGAAATTACTTCTGATTGTAAAAAAGTAAATATTAATTGTAACCTATTTTTAATATAGTTCATTTTAAATTTACAAGTTTAATATATTACAAAAACCGCATTTTTGTTACTATGAAATTTTTTAAGCAATAGAGTAAACAACTTTATCGTTCTTATATTGTAGGTGTCCATCCGAATATTAATATTTTCCCACGCAAAATATTTCAAATGAAAATTAAGTGAATGCAGATTCTTATAAAGTTTCTCACTAGTTATTATCTAATAGTTTCTTGGTATTTTAACTATAAGTTTAATATTTTTAATTACACAATTTTAGAGATACTAACTACAATCTGGTATACTTGGAACCCGTCCGTGCCATGAAAGACACGTTTATGTTGGCAAGAGAAGGTTCTATACACAATACGTTTGTATAAGAGAACAAGGAGTCCCGGTCACACATGAGCAAAAAACTACTCTGAGAGAGGGCGTAAACATACACAGAATGCTGCGATTGTTCAGCTGTTAACAAAATGTACAACATTTGATCTCACACACACCCCAAAGCTTTATTAGTATTTTATCAAGGGATGATCATATTTATTTTTAGATGTTTCTAGAGCAGACTAGCTTTAGCAAGTGGCTTTCGTTTGAAGTGCAGGTAAACGGCTATATGAACGGCCATATAGTATACGCCTATCTTACACACCGTGTCTTATTTACCCATAAGATCTTTCGCATATCTACACTAATTAAGATGATAAAGTCCCCATATTTTGTAAAAGACATATTTGTTTGATGTCCTGATTTCTCATAAAAATTACGGCAAGCTTGAATGTATCCCACCTCATCCCCTCTGAAAAAAAAATGTGTTCCCTATTTGAGCTAAAAAAAATTTAAATCCTATAATGAATTTATTTACGAGCATGACTACTTAAACCCGGGAAACAGAATTATTAATAACTATAATCCCTTTTAAACTTTTTAAATAAATTTACTCATAATCTCAGGTCATATTGACTTGGACTTCGTGATTAGCAATAGATTATAATGTAGGGAATGGGTAGAAGAGTTTAAACATTTCACTAGCAAATATTGACACTAAATATATGTGTTGCTATTGGTAATAAAATGATAATGTCTCAAATACGTTTAGTTGGAACGATATTTTTTTAAATAAGCAAAATAATTTATTTACATAAATTGTATATTTAAAAAACCTATTTGTACAGATGATGAGACTCTCCTCTCGAAATAAGGAAATTGATCTCGAAAGAAAACCACATCTTAATTCTATCAATTCTTAAATATAGAATTTCTGAACAAGTAAAAAGTAAAACGTTAGTTAAATCATTGTTTAGTTACATATTATTCAATAGCCATATATGATGGTGTATCCAAACATTGATAAAGCTGCAAACAATATTAAATAATGTAATAACTAAGGTAAGATTAAATTTTAAATAACGTTATAAATAATAGTAATAATTTTTATTCTCATTCGATACTCAAATTCAAATAAGGTATATCTAATAAAATTAAATTATTTATATTAATAAGATACATAAAGATTTATACACGTAGCTGTACCGAAGTCCAAATTATATAATATTTTATAAATATTGACATGGACAAGTATAATTTTTAATTGTGAAATATGAATCCTCACCAACAACCAACATCAATATGACCGGTACACTACAGTTGTTCATAAATCATAGTTATAAAGATGTGAATTTTTACTATATTAATTTATTCTAAAAAAGATTAGTTTTAAGGTAAGTAAAATACACCATTACTTTAAATGCCGGTATGCATTTTTATTATTTAAAAAGTTTCCTCGAAGAACCAGTAATATAAAATACCTATATTTAAAATCCACATTTATATATGAAGCCCCTAAAAAAGGACAGGTGGGGTATTTTAGTATCACTTTTTGGGATATAAAAAAATTAAATATTGTACTAAATGAAAAGGGACAGACCCGAATAGCCCGAGGAGTCTGAACATTTGTCTGGGAAATGATCAAGTCTAAATATTTCCAAAAATAATATTTCTAACCATCTATAGTTGTGGTAAAAAATTGAAATTTGACGAGAATTTACAGAAACCTTCTCAAAACTCTAAGCAAGTTTTAAAAATTCGATATTTCAAACAGGTGGAAGACAGTGAAATTTAGGGTAGGAATAAATTTTTAAAAACCTTTTTAAATAAAAATAACACCTATTGGTATGAAATAAAGTAACAGTTTCGCAGGTAACTAGGGAAGTTTAAAACTTTTTTATTTTTAAAATCTAAATTGTGTTGAGTGAGAGCTAAAAAATTTCGAAACCATTAGTAAATAAACCTTTCTAGCGTTGTATTAAGGGTTTAAGTACTTGCAAGTAAAAAGCCTTAACGGATAACCAAATGCTATCTAAATAAATGAAATTTCAATATGTTTAGTGGGAAATGGAAGGATATAAGTGATAACAACTAATGTGGAAAAACTAATTTTCGGTGTGCTTGAAAATGCAAATGTGGCAGGGAGTATATTAGATAGCTAAATAATTATTAAAATAAAAAAAAGATAAAATGGGAACCGAAAAGGGTAGGGTAACGGGAGTGGTTTGAAAAACTCTCCAAAATTATTAGAAAGGATTTTTTAAAAAAGTTTTCCAGGAAATGGGTTAAAAGGTGCAGGGGGAAGCCTGCAAAATTTCTAAACTAATAGAACAACTTTCTCGAAACAATTTTTAATCTTTACAAGCACTCGAAAAAAAATAAAAATAACTAACACATAAAACAAAGATGATTTTAAAAGGGATCCATCAATGTTGCAATTACAGAGATAAAATATCCAAGTATAATCTAGCGCCTAACTAGGAGTAACATAATTAAAGTAGACAATTTCTGGTGACATAAATCACTGAGCTATGATGTTATTTTAGAGACCATGATGCGTTTATCTAACGGTATATTATTTCAATAGTAAGTGCCCCTCTTTATCCAGTTTTTCGTCACTGTTTTTAAAATAATATTGACTGCGTCTGTAAGTGACGCCAGGCTTTAGTGACGTCAGTGAGTGAGGTCATCCTGTATGTGTGTGTATGGTGACGTTCCACATTTGGACGTCACATTTTGATTTGGGTCGCTAATTATTTAAAATATGGTGACGTTTTATTTGGTCAGCCCTGCCTGTTTTATTGAGTAAGGTCCGCCCTGACGTCAGCCTGTTGTACGTGTAGGTAGGTATGCTATAGTATTGTGACGTCATCCTGATTGTGTTATTGACTGCAGGTCGCTAATTTATTCAAATATGGTGACGTTTTATTTGGTCAGCCTGCCATGTTTATTGAGTAAAGGGCAGCTCTGACGTCAGCCTGTTTGGGCGTGTAGGTAGGTATGCTATAGTATTGTGACGTCATCCTGATTGAAAGTAATACTGTTGGTCAAACCTGTGACTATGACGTTTCAAATAGTGTGGTCGCGTCTGACGTCGGTTCTGGACGCCCCGTAGCTGCGGATTTTTTTACGTCACTTATAATATGATTGACGCAAGTTTTTTTAAAAAAATGTAAAAAAATTTTAATTTTTTTTAAATTTTTTTTTTATTTTTAAAAATAAAAAATTAATATTTTAACGCTCTTCAAAATATTTAAAGAAGGGAAATTTACTAAAAAGAAAAAATAAATAAATTTTTTTTTTAAAATTTTAAATTTAAAATAAAAAAATATTATTTCAAATTTATTATTGTTACCCAAAAAAAAATAAAAAGTGTCTAGATAAAGATGTCAAAATATGGGGTTTTGGATCGGGGGGGGTCTACAAACGTTTTGGGATGAGCGTATTTCTATAAACTCGATACATTTGGGTGGTTAGAATTTTACATGTGTGTGATATTTTTTTAAAGATTGACGGGTTTTTTTTTTTTGCCGTAACGTAGTCTGTGTTTTTTTTATCCCAGACACAATTTCCACACCCGAAAATTTTTTTCACCACAAGAAAAAGTCGTCCATGGGGCCCGGGAGTTTCACCGTTGCACACACTCGGCCCAAAACGGTTTCTTTGGGGAAAAATTTCCCTTGGGGACGGTGAGTATTAACGTTAGAAACCGATGAAAACATCACGGGCGTAAAAGTTGCGGTAGGAAGAGACCCACCGCCACGTTTTGTTCTGTTTGTGTTTAGGTAAAGTCTTGGTTAGCAAAGAGGGTGATCATCCTGCCCCATATTACAGCTGCACGTCTTCATCGCGCTGCGTTAGATGATGACCTTAATCAACAGTCGTACAATTAAAGCGATTGGGGGTGTCTCACGCGTGGGTGATAGGACAAAATTTATACAATTTCTGGGCGCTGTGAAATCTGATGAATCTGCCAAAGCGTTTATTTTTTAAACGGCACGGGTGTGTCTGACAAGGGGCGGTACACCCCCAACAATTTGATTTGATAAAATCAAAAAGGGAATTTATAGTCCTCCGTAGTGGGATGAATGCCCGGGCCCGGGGAAGGGAAAAGAAATTCCTTTTTTTTTTATTATATGCGTAAGGCACGAAGGTTTTA
The DNA here is from genome assembly GCA_039000515.1 of Timema cristinae. Lineage (NCBI taxonomy): Eukaryota > Metazoa > Arthropoda > Insecta > Phasmatodea > Timematidae > Timema > Timema cristinae. The sequence goes on from JBCFYV010003864.1 coordinate 8,822, forward strand.
TCAAATTTGTTTTGAATTGCACCCAAATTTTGGGAAATAACACAAGCCGGGGGTTTTATTAAAATTTGATAACACGACGATTGTTTCTGTCGATGAAAATAGGGGTAGCTGGGTGATCACCCCTTTTTTTCGAGTTTACGATAAATGAAAAATCAAAGAGGCTGACATGATGAGAGTTCAATGTCAGTAATTGAATACAATGATTAAAAAAAAAATTTAAGTATACTTTTATACTAATGCTGGAACACACGTTGGGGCACCCCTCTAAATCTTGGACAGGGGCCCAAACACGTTTGAACAGGTGAGGGCCACCGGTCGTTTTACCAAGTTGGGGGTTTGAGAACAGGTTGGAATTCCTCGGGCTCCAGCGGGCGTCCTTGGCAACGGCAAACAGACAGCAATAGGGCCGCACACAAGGGAGGCTATGCCTTGGAGTCGTTTGGGGTTTTGTACCCCCCTCGTGCGAGTTTTTTTTTCAAGAGTTAGTCATGCAAGCTCGGGGTCTGCCGTATGTACAAAATACCCCCCAAATTTGGAAAAATATAGAACCCCCCAAAGGGGGGGGTTTTAGTGTGAGGGTCTAAATTACCACAAATAAGGGGACGAGTGAAATTTGAGGTATTGGCCCGAAGGAAATTTCCTTTATAGATTAAATTTCCCCCGCAGCAGTGTGTCTATTTGATGAGTTTCAGGGTTAATAATTAAATTTTCCCCTCACGTTTAGAATCTATAGAAACCGTCCCCTCTACCAGAGTAAAACAAACAGGTTATGGGGTGTCAAGGTCGTCTTGAACTGTAACCAAATTCCGTTCCCCTCTTTAAAGGCTGGTGTGCGAGTCCTGTCCTGCACTGTCGGGAGTCAAGTCAAAGGGCCCAACAAAAAAACCCTTTATTAAACATTTCGCATGAAAAAAGGCCGTTGTTCTGATGGTGTATCCCAACCCCGAAAACAAGTGTATAGGCGGGGTGGACGTCCCGATTGTCAAAATTTATCAAAATGGGCAAATGTTTTTGGATTCCATTTACATACAGGACGAAACGATCGATTTTCTGTGAATCGTTAAAAACGGATTCGTGTTCAAACAGCCCAAAAGCATCGTTTGACACCATTTTGAAAATAAAACAATTTAGGGTAACCCCTTGAATAACATGTTTAGACTCACAGATTTGGACCCTTTTGGGGTACGGTCACAGACTTACGTCCCCCCGTTTTGAGGGGTTTTGGGGCCCGGCTTTCGTAACAGTGTTTTTCAAGCGAGTGAAATAGTCGGCGACACTTCCACGTTTTTCACAAAAGGGTGGCGCCCCTAAAATTCGCAACCGACGTCTGTTTAAATTGTCCGCGTCTGTGACAGTAAAACTCTTTTTTGTTGGGAATTAATTTAACACGCAACGATACTTTTTTAAATAAATGTAAAATATTAAAAATGTCGGGTGTAACGTCCCACCAAGTCGACCTGTTTTAACAAGTCAATCTCGGGGCGAAGCCTTTTTCTCTGGATGGGGCGAGTTCCCCGTTGCGGCGGGGGTATCCAAAAACCACATACCATCCCCGGGGGTGTCGGAGGCGCCCTTCCCGAAATTTATTTAAAAAGTCTCTAAAAACCCCTGTGGGCATGTTGTCTGTCGATTTTTGTAATAGGTGTTTCGTTGAAGGATATTGATTTGACTAATAATGAATTTAAAAAGTTGTTGACGCACCGATTTTTATTTCCCTGCGCCCGGGTGCCCGTCCCCCCTCCCCAGCTAAATAGAAGTTTAAAATTTTAAATCGAAGAGGGTCCCAAAAAATACCCCCGCCCCCGGGGGCAAAAAAAACTCCAATGGGTCTTTGTCCCGGAAGTGATGGGTTTGTATTCGACCACTTTATTATTTTTTAATTCCGTTTGAATGCTTTTTTCGTCGAAAAGATCGAGTTTTTTTTTGAACCTCCTAATTAAATCAAAAAATTCTTTTTTAGCTCTCTTTTTCCCTCTTGGGTCTGGGCCCACCTTAAATGAAGTCTTTTTACGTTTTTTTTCCCCTTTTTAACCCACGTCCCTCGACCCCCTGAGTACGCGCTTTTTAACTATATCACCGTTTTTTGGCCGGGTTCGCGGGGCCTATGTCGGCCAAAATTGCGAACCTTTTGTAACGCTTGTTTTCCCACCGCTTTGCCCCCCTCAAAAAAACGGTTTGAAAAATCGAAAAAATCCACCCAAAAACGCGCCAAACCGCGTCCCCGTTGATTTTTAACTGCGTGATGACGGACCGATGCCCCTCCCTCCATTGTTAAGACAAAAGTCAAATTACTACCCCCGTATCTATTTATCAGTTTTTCTCTCCAAAAAATGTAAAAGTCGGTGGGCAGGGGACCCGATTAAAAATTCATCGTTCGCCAAACTTTGTGTATAAGCCTATGCTTATAGGTCAAAATTACATTTCTCGAGGGGGAAAAAAAATTGGGAAAAAAACACGTGATGCGCGGTGGTGGGGGGGGAACTGTATGATTCAAATCCTCTTAATAAGAGTCGCCTAGAACGGGTCCTATAATGTCTGTGTACACAAAGAGGGGTTCCCGTTTCGATGAACCTACCGGGAATTTACATTGGGTGCAAAAAACCCCCTTTAAATTCCCTCGCCCCTTTCCCTCAGGGGTTTTTTAACGGCATAATGCCCTTGGTTTGGGGTAGTCTTTTCGTTGGTTTAATTAAAGTCCCCCGATGCCCACATAGAGCGAAAGGGAAAAATTCTATTTTAAATTTTTTTTTTCCCCACCGTAAATAAAATTGTGTTTTTGAAACGTGAGTTTTTGGGTGACTTGTCGGGGGCCCAAGGCACCTTTTTTTTTTTAAATCTCGTCAACATTGTTTGATGCGAAGAATTACCTTTGAAATTGGGAAAATTTTAAAAAACCTCTAGATCTCCTTTATCACTTTAAGCTTTAATTTTATTTTAAAGCTTTAAAGGAGGTGAAATCTTGTCGGGAAACGAAAAACCCCCATTGGGTCACCACGACTTTTGCCGTCAATTTTTTATCTTTGGATAAAAAGTTATCTTCGAGAGTTTCAAAAAACGGGATGGATAATTCAGCTAGTCCCACCCCAAGGGTCGTTTTACCCGTAGGGACTGTGCCAAATTTTGTAGTATAGTAAGAGAGTGTATTATTCTCGTAATATTGGGCGCCAAACCCGACGGCTGGTACAAAAAAACGACTCATTTTTTGTTTAATGTTAGACCAGGACCCAGCTTTGAAAGAACTGTCGTTTCCTTTCCATTTGACCAGAATTTAAAATGCCCTTTTTCGCTTACTCTGTACTATTTTATTTTTTGAAAAATTGTAGGACGCGCACGCGAAAAGTTCGCATTATAAAAGTCCCTCAATGGGCCCCCGGGGAAATCCTTAAGAATAAAACCGGTTGGGGAAGTCTGGGAAATTTACTTTAACTATGTAAATTTTTCCGTGAAAAATTAGCCTCGTATCCTTTTAAAAAATTTTTTTTTTCTTTATTTATGCGCACATGATCCCCCCCTTTGAAAAATTTTTTTTCCCAAATTTTAAATTTTTTGCCCCCCGCTTTCGCAGGGCAATAATATTTTAAGTACGTAAATGGGTTTACAAACGGAGGATTCCTTATCGAATGAACACTAGCGTTATAATTTTGAACTGTTGCAACACATCGACGTATTTGTGAGTGTTGAATGCGGTGAATATTTCCACATTTTATTTTTATGGCGATTAAAACGCTCCACGACGGCCCCTTTATTCCGGTTTGCAAATGAAAAATAAAACGCCCTTTGTTTCAAAAATTTTCTAAATTTAAATTTAAAAATTTCCCTACCCTTGCCCGACTGAATCAAAAGGGGGGCGTCGCCCTTTTTTTAAAAAAATCTGTTTTATAACCGCGTGATGGGCCCCCGATTTTTTTTTAAAGCGGTATAGCCACCGTACTTTGAAATACTAATAAGTTTAGAATTTAGTTGACGCCCCGGGTTTGGGGGGATTTTTTAAAACCCTTTCATATTACTAATCAATCTCCCACCATCGTCGATATTGGACATTGTAGGGGTTACGTGGAAACCCTTTTTTTTAAAAACCAGGGTTTGAAGAGTGACGCTCCTTCCCTAAACCTTTCGTCTACTTTTATTTTATTCAACGACTATACTTTTTAAGTTTTGGTAGCGCTCAGAAACCGAAGGTCGCGGGAGTTTGTAATAAAAATTTTTTTAACGTTCGTCATCTTAGTGGTTTCCGGGTGGTCTGGGGGGAAACATTTTAGAAATGATTGTTTTTTTTTCAACCCTCTACTGGACTTTTTTTCGGTTTTGGGATCAAAGTTTTGTCGATGAGCCTCGTGGCAATTATTGTCTTTTATTTTTTTTTTTAAATCCTCTCGTAATTTTCTTTATTACGTTTCTTTTGGTCAACAACCCCCAAAGTCCTTGCGGCCTTTATATGTGTGTTACCCGGGTATATATCGTTCGTTTAGGGTGAAACTCGAATTGAAATTTTTTTAAAAAGTACCCCCCTTTTTTTCAAATTCCAAATATTGGGGTCAGTGACACTTCCGGGGACGTAAGGTGAAAAAATTTTTTTCCCGCATGCCCGAACAGGCGTGGGGAAAACCGTTTAATTTTCATAAAATTTTCTGATCTGGGAATAATATGATCACTTCCACCCACCCCCCCCCCCTTCTCTGGCGAGTTACAACATAAAGGACTGCTTTGATATGGGGGTCTCTCTAAATAAATCGAGGAGGGGAAAACCCGGCTGCCTCCCTATTTGTTTTTTTTTTCCCGTGGCAAGGTCAACCGGTTTACGTTTTTTTTGTGTGGGGGCCCACGAGGGTTTTTTAATTGGTTGTTTCGCTCTCTCCCTGTTTGTTAAATATCGCGTTAAGTTTTCAAAAACTACCAATTTTTGATATTCGTCCTTTTTTTTCCTAGATTTCAGAATTTTAAATCTCTGTACAAAATGGGCGGCGGGACTTGCTGCTTTTTAGGAAATAGTTCTGGGGGGACAGAAGCACTTTTTAAAGTTGTGAATATTATTATTTTTAACCAAGCGCTACGAGGCTGAAAGAATAGGGGTAGTATGTGCTTAAGAAGCCGCCCGTTGAAGACTTTATTCTTTTTCTTTTAAACGAAACACCGCTGTAGCCAATTTAGCAAAAATTTTTATACTTTTTTAAATTTTCCCCCCTTATCTTTTTTACAAATTTTATATTTTTTTTTAAAAGTGTTTAAGCACTTCCCCATGTTGTTTAACCCCTCAAAACCCTTTTAAAAATAGTTTTGGGGAATTTAGGCGGCCTTTTTTAACACAGAATACGGGCCATTTTTCTTTACTATTTATTAACTAGCGGGGGCAAACCTTTTTTAAATAGTGTCCTTTTTGTGTTTTTAAGGCAAGGGGGTTGCGGCTTTTTGGTAAATCAAATTAAAAAACCCCAAGGGGTTCTTGTTTTTTCCCAAAATTTTTGGTTTTTTGGAAGGGTTACCCCGGAAAAATTGTTTGCCCAAAGTTTATCTGTGTTTGATCACGGGGGGGTTTTTTAAAACCTTTAAAAATGTTTTTATTGGGGAGAAGGGGCTTATTCCCCTTGGGGGGAAAAAAAAAAAATTTTGTGTGATAGAATTTAAACCCATGGTTTTATATAATGCCCTTTGGTTTAAAAGTTCACTTATTTTTTTTAAAAAAACCTTTAAAAAAACGCCCCGCACGATGGTTTTTTGGGCCCCCCGGGCCTTTAAAAAATTAAATTTTCCTTTCCCTTTTGTAGGGGTGACGGACTGGGTTTTTCGCGAGGGAAAAATTGGGTTTCCCCTAAAGACCATAGAAATTTTATAAATTTATCCACCCGCACAAATTTTTTTTAAAAAATTTTAAAAAAAATTTTTTACAAAAAATATTTTAAACCCCAATTTGACGGCCCCCCCAAAAAATCAGGGGAAAGGGTGAAAAACCAGACTCGATTTCCCCCGTTAGGTTGGGGATAAAAAAAAAAAATAAAAATTACGTTTAAAAATTTTTAGTACGGTGGTTAAAACCCAAAAAAAATTTTTTTGGGCGAAAATTTTCATAATTAGAAAGGACACCCCAGTCTGCATATAATAACAAGGGGTTTTTTTTTTCCCAAAATTAAAAAAAAATTTTTTTTTCCCCTTTTTAATAAATTAAGTAAGGCGGGAGGGGCCCCAAAATTTTTCGCCCCGGGGTCAACAATGTTTAAAAAAAAAAAAAATTTTTTTTCCCAGCTTGTGGGGTGGGGTTTTGGGGGTTCCCCAAAAAACCCCTTCCCTGAGAAATTTTAAAATTAGCAAGGTTCCCCAAAAGTTTTTAATTTTTTATGTTTATGCCCCAAAATTTATTAAAAATTTTTATTCTCGGGCCCCTTTTCCCTTTAGGGGGGGCACCCAAGGCCTTTATGTCGATGAAAAATATTTTTTTTTTTTTCCCAAATTTTTCCTTTAAAAATTTTTTTTCCCCCCCCCCCCTTTAAAAAATTAAAGTAAAAAGAGAGAGGGGCCATTTTTAAAAAATTTTTTAAAATTTATGGGGCTGTATCACCGCGTCCAAGGGGGACCGGGTGATTGTACGGAGCCAATAAAATTTTTTTTTGAACATGGGGGGAAATTTGGGGAAAAAAAAATTTGGGGGGCTTAAAATCCAGTGGTGACCCCCCCTTTCCCAACCTTCCCAAAACTTTCATTCTTTTTAAAAAAAATGTTTTGTTCTCGTCTTTGAATCCCTTGGGAAGTCTACAAAAAAGTCTTCATTGGGGGGTGGGGGGGGTTTATCCAAAACTGAAAAAAGGAAAAAAAAAACCCAAATTTAAAACTCACCGGGGTTTCGGAACAACGTAAAAAAAAACTGGGCCCATTTCCTAAAAAAATACACGATGATCCAAATTTTTACATTTTTTCCTTTTTTAAAGGCGGCCATAAAAATGCGTTTCCCCTTTATAAGTTCCAAACCCAAAATTTTTAAAAAACTTTCAATTCGTGCTGGCAAAGGGGGGGGAAAATAAGTTTAAAAAGCGATTTTAAATCTCTAACCTTTTTTTTTTATAAATTTTGGGTAAATTTTCAACCCCGCCAGACTCAACACAAACCCCCCTTTTTTCCTTTGGGGGAGGCGCGTTATTTGATCCTTTTTACAAATTACAATTTTCCCGGACAAAAATCTTTTTAGTGATGTCACCACCAAAACCCCCCCCTCCCCCCTTTTGTTTGATAGCGAATCTGTTTCAACTCTAGGGGAAACAATTTACGCATACTATTTAGCAATTTTTCACCCCCTTTTTTAAAAAATTTAAAAAAGTGTGGGCCCTGATTTTAAATTTTTTTAATTTCCCCAAATATTTTCCCCCGATAGTCTTGTCTAAAAAAAGCCGGCCAAAAACATCTAAAGCCGTGGGGAAGAGCCAGACTAGATCGGGGGAAAATTTTTTACGATTCCCCCGGGGTTTTTTAAAAAGAAATATTTATCTTAACTAAACCCCCCACGGGGTGTATACGCAAAATTTTGGGGCTTTTCAATCAGACCCCAGAGTTGTGGGGCTCTAAACCCGGATATGGGGGTTTTATTTAACTTTTTTTTCTTTTAAAAAAATGACACTGGGTCAAAAGAGAGAAGAAAAATGTAACTAAAAGGGCTAATTTTAAATTTTATATTCCCCCCATTATTCGGTTTATCCATTTGTCTCTTTCTGTCAATATATATTTGGGCAAAACCTGATAGTTTCTATACCCCGTGTTAACCAAACAAATTGGGGCAAACCCTCTGTTCAAATTTAAAACACCCGCTTTTCTTTTTGTCAGAAAAACCTTTTTTAAAATGTTTCTTGGTTTTGGGAATAAAAGGGAAGTGGTCTATGTTAGTTTTTGTAAGATAAAAATTTTGTCTCATTTAAAAATTTTTTTTTAAAATAGAATTTTTTTCAGTTTTTAAAAATGTTTAAAAGGGGGAAAAAAACAAACACGTTTTCCCCCTTTTTAATATTGTTAAAGTTGGACGTTTTTTTTTTACAAAATTTTTTTTTGGGGAAAATCCAATTCCAGGCGAATATTTTCGAACAGCCCTCAGTCACTAGAAAACAAAAGAAGAAAAAAAAGTGCAAAAATTTTCCGTAGGGGGGGGCGTGTTTTTTTAAAATTTTACTTTAGTGTTTTTAAAATTTTTAATTTTTTTCTCCAACGGGGGGCACGATGGCGCCTTTTTTCTTTTAATTTTTTGCGGGTTATCACTGTACGGGGGGATGTCTTTCAAAAACATGTCTTTAAAAAATTTTAAATTTTTCAATTTTGTTTTTTTAGTTTGTTTTTAAAAACCCCCCTTTTGTAGGGCCTGAACTCATTGCTCGGGACAAACACATTTTAAAAATAATTTTTTTTCCCCGGAAAAAAAATTGTAAGTAAAGGGGCCTTTTTGGGAGGCGGTCAAACCCTTTTTCATGTCCCCCCAACTTTTTTGCCCGGGCGGTATCGTGACGGGTCTGCCCAAATTTACACTCATAAAAAAGTTGTTTCCAAAAACAAAAAGCGCCCCCGGCCTGAATATGATACAATTTTAACGGGGGGCCCGGGGGTCCCCAAAAAGGGGGTTTTAGTACTTTTACCGTATCCAGGGGAAACGGCCTCCCCCTAATTCCCAAAAAAATAAGCAAAACCCCCTCATTGGGGAAAAAAATTTTCAAAACCCCCGTCCCCCGGGGGTGAGTAGGGGGAAAAAGTCTTTTGGGGGTTTTCCAATTTTGGTCTGCTTTTTTTCCGTTCCAAAACCAAAAAAACCCCCAAAAAAGTTTAAAAAAAATTTGGGGATGCGCCTTTTTCCGGGTTTTTTAACAAATTTTTTTTTATCCAGCCTATTCCCCCTTTTTTTTAAAAACCCCTAACGTAATTGTCTTTGTCGGTTCGTTTTTTTTTTTTTCCCCCCCGGGGTTCCCCCAAACCCCCCTGTTTTTTTTTTTGAGGGAATTTTTTAAAATTTCTTTTACAAACAGTCCCCCCTTTTTGGGCTGGGGAATTTGAACTGGGTAATTTTTTATTCCCAAAAAATTTTTTTTACTCTAAAGGGTAGCCATTTTAGCCTAGACGAACCCGTCCCCTATCCATTTTGCCGTAATACCTTTAATTTCCCCCGTGTAAAAAACCTTGGTTCATTTGTTTGGGGCAAAAGGGGGGGAAAAAAAAAAAATTTAAAATTTTTAAAATTTGCTTTTAGGGGGGGCGGGGAAACAAAATTTTTTAAGGGGGAAAAAGTCTTTTAAATTTTTTCCCCCTCGGGTTTCCACTCGACGGGGGGTCGCCCGGGGACAAAAATTTATAGGGGGGCCTACAAAAATTTTAAAAAAAATTTTCACACCCAGGGATTAAAACTGCAGACTCAAGGAAACCTATTTTTTCGCGGGGGGGTTTTTGTAGTGTAATGTCATAGACTCCAACGTCCACCCCCAAATGGGCACTGGGTTGATGGGGCATTTGAATCATAGGGGGATTCTTTGATCTAAATCTGGGTTTTTTTCTTTACTCGTATTTTTTTAAACACTTCTTTATAGTTGTTTAAAAGAGTACCCCGCGCCTAAAAAGGGCCATCTCTCCCAAAAGACACCGGGATCGTTTTTGAAGCCTTTCTCCCTTTATAGTCACGCCGGTTTGAAAGACATGTACACCCCTGGAAAAACAACCGTCAAACTCAAAAAATTTTTCTCGTTGTCCAGTAGCCTTTCCCCTTTCCCGCCCAAAAAAATCTATCTCACGCCCCTTGAAGGGGGGGCCCAATTCGGGGCGGGTTTTCTCCAGAAGGGCCTTTAAATTTTTTGGGTTTCCAAACGTTTTCACCCCACCTTTAACCCCCCCTCTAAGGGTATCGTTTTGGGGGGGTAGGAACATTTTTTAAAAAAACGATTGCACGCCCAGAGATTGTATAGATTCTTAAAAAACCCGCGCGCCCCCATTTTTTTAAAAAATACGAAAAAAAACACAACCCTTTTTTAATAATTTTGTCATCCACCAAAACCTCCAACCCGCCTTAAAATTTTTAAAAAATATAAACCCCCCCCCCTAGTTTTTTAGCGGCCACCCAAAAGTCATTTCGCCCATCCGGGGGTTTAAAATTTTAACCCCCCCGAACATTTCGGGGCCGGGATCCACCGATATAAAAATTTTAAAAAATTTTTTTTTGTATTTAAAAAAAAGGGGGATGTCCTTTTTTTTCAGTCTACCAAACCTTTGGGGTCTGTCCATGGGTGGGGGGAAAAATAGGGCCTTTTAAAAATTTTAAAGGGGCCATTGTCCATGCAGATTTTTTTGTTTCCCTCCGCAATAAAATTTTTGGGGGGTTTTTTTTGTGTAGAAAACTTTCAATAAATTAATATCAAACCCCTTCCCCTTATGCGCAACGCAAACAATTTTATTGGCAAAAGGGCCCCGGTTGTCTCAGGTATTTGATGAAGGGGGCTACCCCGGGGGATCCCAAAAAGGGGAAAAGATTTGTTTTTTCCCCCCTTGCTCACAATCCTCGTCCAAATTTTCTTAAATTTACTTTTTAAAAAAGGCTGTGGTGCCAAAAAAAATTTGGGGTTATTTCAAAAAAAAAATCGTCCCGGGTTTTAGCCCATTTTGGGGTTGGGGGCGAAATCTTTAAAAAACCCTTAATTTTTCATTAGCTCCCTTTCCATCAACCCCCTCTTTTAACAAAATGGGGTTTTTTTTTTGTTTTTTTTTGACTTGCCATAAGATTTAAAACATTTGTTTTTTCCCCTTTTTTTTTCACAGGGTTTTTTAAACCTGTCTTAAATCCAAACGTTTTCTTTACCGCGGGAATTTTTTTCGATTTAAAGGCTTTTAAAAAAGCGGGGACCTAAAGAAATTTTTTAAAAAACGCAATACCTTTTTTTTATTTTTATAAAAAAAGGGTTGGGGGCCCTTGGGGGAATATTCTTACCCTTTAATTCCCCTTTACCCTTTTTTAAAAACCGGGGGTTTTCCGTCGCAGAATTTTCCCAAAGGGGAAAAGGGCCCCCCCGCCATATTGGGTTTTACGTTTTAAAAAGTTGGACGTCATGTACGTAGGGTTTAAAGTACCCACTAAAAGACACACCCCCTCATACCCAACCCCTTTCGCGAAGGGGATTTTTACACCTAATTTTTAAAAGTCCCCAAAAAAACGGGAAAAATTTTTTGAGATGTTCGCGCCCCCTCCCCCCCAAAATCTAACGGAGTTTTTTTCGGGAAAAGGGCATCTACCATTTTTTATTTTCCATCCCGGAAAAATTTTTATTTATAATTTTAAATATTATGATTTTGGCTTCCCCTTTACTTTTAGCTGACCCCAAAAAAATTTGTCAATGATTTTAAAAACGAAAATGCTCTTTTTGGGGATCAGTAATCTTTTGGGAAGGGCTTTTTTGTTTTGGCTCTACCCTTCCCCCCCTTTTTTTTTTTATTCGCTTTAATCCTCAAAATCGGCCTTTTACCGAACCCGGGGGACTTTTAAAAATTTTGTTAATGTATTATAATTTGTTCACATCAATTTTTTTTACATCTACGGAAGGGGGAAAAGCCCACCGGTTTTTTAGGTTTTCCCGGTTTTGATCGTGAGTCCAATTTTAAAACGTTTAAAGGGGGCCCTACCCCTTTGAGAAGTATCTAATTTGACTAGGGAAAAAATTTAGGGAAAAAGCATTTGGGGGCATTCAAAAAAAAAGGTTTTTAAAAACTAAAATCTCTGGGCCCAAGGGGTTCCGACTTTTAATTTGTTCGTTCCCCCCTTTTTTTGTTAAAAGAACATTACGTTTGTAACCCCCCGAAAAAAAAAATTTTGCCGGGTTTTCTTTAAGTTTGATAGAGGGGGGGGGTTGTCAAAAGGTTCTCGGGTATAAAAGTTTTTTCCCAAGAACTATAAAAAAAAAAATAAAAATTTAAAAATTAAATTTTTAGTTTTAAAAAAAAAATTTGGGAAAAAAAAAAAAAAAATTAAAATTTTAAAAAGAGAAACCCTAAAAATATTTAAAAATTAGTTTTTGCTATTAAAATTTAAATTTTTTGAATAAAATTTAAAAAAAATTTTAAATTTTAAAGAGAGAAACAACCTAAAAAAAAAATTTTAAATTTAATTTAGAAAAGAAAAAACAAAAAAATTTTTAAAAATTAAATTTTTAATATTAATTTTTTTTTTTAAAAATTTAAATTAGAAAAAACCGTAAAAAAATTTTTAAATTTTTTTTAAAAATTTAAAATAAAAACAATTTAAATTTTAAAAAAATTTTTTAAAATAAAAAATTTGTTTAACTAAAAAATTGAACAAAGAATAAATGTTTTAAATTTTTGGGAAAAAAATAAAAACAATTAAATTGGAAAAAAAAAAAAACCAAACCCTAAAAAAAAAAAATTTTTAAATCAATTTTGAAAAAAAAAAACAAAAAATATTTTTAAAAAATTAAATTTTAAATATTTAAATTTTTTTTTAATTTTTAAAATTTGGGAAAAAAACCCAAAAAAAAAAAATTTAATTTCTAGTTTTAATATTTAAAAAATTTTAAAAAAAATTTTAAATTTTAAAAAAATATTTAAAATAAAAAATTTTAAAAAAATTTTTTAATAAAAAAATTTTTCATAGAGAATAAGGGTTTTTAAAAATTTTTTTACTTTTTGCAGAAAAAACGACGCAGGGGTTTATGCTGATTTACGGGGCAATTCTTTTCCCCCTCGACAAAAGGCGTGGAAAAGAAAATTTTTAAAATTTTTTAAAATTTTCTTTTTTTAGATCCAAAATCCCCGATGTTGTGTGTGTGGCCTTTTTAACCCCCTTTGTGCTATTTGCTCCCCTTTTAAATTTTATTAACCTTTCAGAAGCGACCTAATATATAATTCAAAGTTAAAAAAGTTTTTTCCCTTTTTTTTTTTTCGAGTCGAGCCGCACCCCTAGGAATTTAAATTTTTTTATGTGATGTTTACCTTAAAATTAAATTTTTCACATAAAAAGGGGTTATTTAAGTCGTTAGAAAATTATAAAAATTTGGGAAAGCGAAGACACTTTTTTTAAAAAACCCCCCCTTACCATTTAAAAAGTCGAAATTTTTCGGGGGGGGGGCAATCTAAACTATTTTCAAAAAATAGGGTCTTATTTTTACAAAATGAACAAGAGAACGCGTGGGGCTTTTAAATTGGTGAAAAACATTTTTTACCTTTTAGGGGATATATCAATTTTGGGAAAGGGACCTGACGGAATAGATGCGTGGCTGGGGAAAAAAATAATTTTTTTAATAATTAACTTTTTGTTTAAAAATTCTAAAAGAGTCCCGCATTTGAACGCACTTACACTATTGTAATTCTGGGGTTTTCTCACTTTAAAAAACATTCCGTGGGGGGCAAAACGTTTTTTGCAAAGTTGTAAGGACTGGGATCGCATACACTTAGAGCCCCACAAATTGGGGGGAAAATCTTTGTTTTTAAATCATTTTGGGGGAAAACCAAATAAAACCCCCCCAATTTCAGGGGACCAAAATCACCCCGCGGAGTAAAAGGTAATTTATAATTTTTTTTTTATTTTTGAAAAACATTTTAAATTCTCCTTATTTTTGCTATAATATATTTGTTTATTTTTTTTTTTAAATAGGGACAAATTCATAAACGATTTAAAACTAAACCCAAAGAGTATGAAAAATTCAATAATCTTTTAAAGAAGTTTAAAGGAAAACAGTATGGATATTAATTTTTTTAAAAAAAAGGGGAAAAAAAATATGGGGACGCGTTTTTTTAAAAAGCCTATTTACGGGATAATATCGTAGGTTTTTTTTTCCCAAAGAAATATTTGGGGTTTTTGTTCTAACAAAATTAAACCTTGAAAAAAATTTTAAAGTCTGTAAAAATCTATAGGAAAGGGGGTGATAATTCTTTTAAGTTTTGGAAAAACAAACGGGGTTTTTTGTTTTTTTTTTTCAATTTTTTGGGGGAATAGGGTTTAAAAAATTTTAAATAAAAAAACAAACCACTTCTTTAAAATTTTTGGGGTTTCAATAAAATTTTTAAAATGGAAAACATAAAGGGTTTTTTGTAAAAGTCTTTTAAAAAAAAATATCTGGTCTTTGGAGTATTCCTTTCCCCCTTATAAACAAATAAAACTAAAACTATTTTTTTTTTTCTTTGTAATAATACTTTCATTTTAAATTTTATTTGTAACTTATTGTTCAAAATTTTTTTGTTTAGTAAACAATTTATTGTAAAAAATTTGTTTTTTTTTTTTTTTAAAATTTTTAAAAAAAAAAAAAAATTTTTTTTTTTTTTTTTTTTTTTTTAGAAATTTTTTTTCCCTTTTTTTTTTTAAATTTTGGGTTTTTTTAAAAAATTTTTGGTCCCCTTGAAGTTTTTAAAAAATTTTTTTAAAAAAATAAATTCAAAAAGTTTTTACAGTTTAAAATTTAAGTTATTTATTTAAATTTTTTTTAATTTTTTATAAAAAAAAATAGACTTTTAAAAAAAGGATTACAATTCATTCCCTTTTAAAAAAATTGCCAGGCAGAAGACTTGCCGCTGACATTTAAAAAAAAAAAAACCCCTTCCTTTTTTTTAAAAACAGGTTTTATTTTAAACAATGGATTTAAACAATAAAACTCATTGAAGAAAAATTTTTTTAACGTTTAAATGTTTTTTTTCAAAAAACATAATAAAACACACTTTATATTTTTCATTAAAAACTGATGTGGGGAACAAAAAAGGGACGTCCCCAAAAAACAGGTTCAAATCTTAAAATTTTTTGAAATAAAAAACAAATTTTTTTTAAAAAAAATTCCCAATTTTGTATACACTTGAAAAACTTTTCCCCAAAGAAATCCCGGGACAAAAAAATTTTAAACTTAAACACAGGTGCTTCCAAAACTAAAACAAAACCAGCATACACCTCGACGTACAATCGGTGACTTTACAAACTAAGCATACCTACCTACCCCCCAAAGGCTGACGGGGGGGGGTGACCTTACCAAAAACACTATTTAAACGTCATAGCCCACGGGCTGCCCAAAAACCCCCAATAAAAATCGGATAGTCCCCAAACTATAGCTCCCCCACCTACACGTCCAACGGGCTGAGCCCAAGCGCCCCTTTCCAATAAAACAGGGGGGGGGGTGCCCAAAAAAAAAATCCCCATTTTTTAAAAAATTTTGGACCTGCAGTCAATACAAAAATCAGGATGAGTCACAATACATGCATCCCCACCTACACTACAACACTGCTCGGGGGCTCCCCCTTTTTCTAAAAAAAACAGGCGGGGGACCAAAAAAAAATTCACCATTTTTTTGAAAAATTGGCCCAAATTAATTGACGAAAAAATTTTTTGGGAAAGTCACCATAACACACTTTCAGGATGACCTACTCACTCCCGTCACTAAAGCCCGTCACTTCCCCAAAAATCAATATTATTTTAAAAACGTACGAAAAAAAGGGTTAAAGAGGGGCTTTTTTCACTTATTTCATTTCCCACTATTTGGAAAAACCCTTGGGCTCTTTTTTCAAAAAGTTTCTTAACAATAAAAATTATTGTTTTTTCTTATCTTAATTTAAATTATTTTAAAATTTATTGCTTATCAAGGTTTGCTTTTTATTTGTGCATTTTTTTGGGTCTGGGAAGTTTTTGTTTAACAGATATAATTTTTTTTAAAATGTTTTAGTTCCAGGATTGGTTTGGGTTTCCCCTACTCGAGGGGAAAAGGAGGCCCCCCTTTTAAAAAATAAATGCAGGATTTCTATCGCTTTTTCTAAAAGTAACAACTTTACTAATAACTGTAAGATTTGTGAAACGAAATAGAAATACCATCATTATTGAAGAAAACAAAAATTATACGGGTTTTAAGAAAAAACGCCAAAAAATCTTACTAAAGTTTGGAAATTTTGGGGTAGGGGTTAAAAGCCCGCATTGGTTTCAAATCAAAAAGAAAATTTGATTTTTAAAATTTGAAGTTTGAAAAGCTACGGTATATGAAGATTTTGTTCAAAAAGTCCTAAGTATGTTAAAAAGGGGCACATTAAATTTTTGTACAAAAATACCCCTTTTTTGTGAAATTAACTAATACAGCACGCCCACCCACTAAATTTTTGAACCAATTAAATTATTACATAAAAAAAAATTTAATTAATATTAATAATAGGGGGGTGTACCAGAAAAATTTAACTTAAATGGCCACCACTATCATTTAAAACACAAATTTCGGGATACTTTTTAAAAATTCCAACCATCCCAAAAGGGGAGTAAACACGATGCAAAAAAAAATACAGACTTATTAAAAAAATGAAAACATTGTTTATATTAATTAATATGATACTATACAGTATATATATATATAATATATATAATTCTAGTTTTGACAAGATTAAAATATAATAAAATAATTAAAAAGTAGTAGTTTAATAAATACTTGATAAAGAGAAATTTATGATTATTGATTTTTTATTTATTTAATTATTTACACCACATCTTATAACCGTTTGTGTTAGACGCTTAAGTACTAATTACACCAATTGAATGTAGGAATTGGGAAGATGAATTTAGCAGCGGTGAACCCGGTAGTTGCGTAGAAGAGAGAGTGGAAACCCATGTTATAGAAAGCAACACACCCCAGTTCCCCAACCCATTCTCAAACCTTCATCTCCCCGTCCTCGCAGTCAAGCACACCACAAACGACGCGTAGCCAACCAAGCCACCCGAGGCGGGTATGTATACTTGTTTTTTGAGTCTATTAAAATACTATTTCTATGCATCATAGTAATAATAATTTGTAGTTTAGATTTATGATCATATAATAATAGTAAGGAAGGGATGGAGGTTTATACACTCGAACCCGAACCGACCCGACTTTGTTGTCAGACAACCTAGCCATGTAAAGTATAGTTATGTGAAGAGGACTAATTGTCATAAGAACGACTAGACACGCGGTATTGGTCCAGCCAGCCTCGGCTATATTCCTTGATTTAATATTACCGAAAAATAATTATTTAGGGAGAAAAAGAGTGTATTTTAAGTTCGTGCTCGTCTAAATAAATGTCCTCTTAACGTGGCAAAACTTATTAGTCCAAAACAAAGTGTGAGGAATCCATTTTAATAGGATCCATATCTTTGTTACTTTATTTAATCGAGGCAAGTTGACATTGTAAATACAGAATTTATTTTACACGTCTTACTATCCTCTCAGTATACATGTTTACTGTATTACAATATCCTATGGTTTTTTAGGGATTAGAAGGATGTATATGAAATATACGAAATTTTTTTTTTTTTGGCTGGAGGGAGATGAAACCGATTAGGAAAAAACAACCCTCATTAATCCCACAGAGATTCGAGACTCGAGGTCCCTGCATCGTGTTCATCTACTGCAGAGTGGCGCGGTTAGACCCCGTGGTCGAACAGAAGCGGGGTAAAATGAAATTTTCTCCATCACAAACAAATCAAAACAATCCCATAGTTTAAGAAATTTAAAATACCCTTTTAATAAAGATACTTCAATTATTTTAAATTAGAGCTAACTAATTATGTAAATCCAAGATGGAAATAATAGTATTTCCGGGGCACGGAATCAGTGTTTGGAGTATAAAACAATACTTTGGTTGAGTTGTCGAGACTTATGTTGAGATCGATCTTTGAGTTTATTTCAGTTGCGTGTCCATTAATAATGAGACTAGAAAAATTTTAATTAGACGCTCCGTATAGGACCTACTCATCTCTTGACATGAAGTAACTATCGTTTCAGTGTCCTTCCAATACACTGAGCTAAGTCAATGTATCTATCATTTTGAAAAGGAAATCCTAAATTCCCTATGATTACATTTTTGGGACATCCTCAAATGAGTCTGAGCCCAATAGTCTCAGAAGGTAGAATGCCCTATCCAACTGATCAAGGTGATTTCAGCCACAACATATTACACCGATTAATATATTACAGTTTCATAACATATGTAGATAAGAATTTGATGCTATAGTAATTTTTAAATAAAATTCTCCTTCCCCCTTCCCATCAACTGTTACTTGTCCCGTCAGGGATACAGTATGAGGGATTTTAATTTTAAGAAAAATAGGGTACTACTTTAAAGGTAGATGAACCCGCAAAGTGAGGATGAGATGTAAAATCTTCCTAAGATAAGAACTCCTCAGTAGACTCAGCCGGGATTCGAACACTAAACTCTTTAGGAACCTGCAAAAAATACACAAGTGAAATCTGACATTTTGTCTCCGCATAGCCCACCAGTCAAGGATATAAGATCGGGAGGAACGTTTATGTAACTTTTCATTATGTCAGTAAATTAATGAAAAGGTTGATCACATCCATGCTCCATGGAAAGCGACTATTAGAATTAAACATATGTTTAATTTACCTAAACAATGCACTTTAACTCTTAAGTCTCAATTTGATTCTAAAACTGAGATGCATTATTTTATAACTTCACTAATTTTATAAAATTTTATAATTTGAAAATATTTTAAATGTTATAATAACTGCACTATAATGTTACGAAGCTGCTCCTGTTATATAATAATTACTGGAGTTCACTCCGCTTTTGAATACGGCCTTATTACCACATTAACGCCTGTCAATGTATAGTTTTCAATTGTGGTTCGAGTAGCAAACGCAACAAATTTCAATTAATATTATATGAAGATGACAAAATAATTCTATCACAGTCCACATTTTCTTAAATACAACATTATTAGTTGAAATTTTATGTTTCTTCGCTCTGGTCTTAACCAATGATAAGAGATTAAATAAACATATTTTTGAAAATGGATTTATTAAATAGAATCATATCAACAAACTAATTGTAAAAGGACATACATAAAATTTAAACGTAACATGTAATAAATAAAAATGCTCAATAAATAATGTATATGATATAAAGTCACTTAATGATTGATATAATCAATATAAACGTAAAAAAAGATTGAGAGCAAACTTTAGGCTATAGTAACAATTAACTTGTCTACGTGTATAATTATAAATCAACATGTTTTCGGAGGCCAACAATCCATCATCATCATCATTATCACATCATCATCATCCTCATCTAGGAAACTTAAATTGAATAGTGAGGTTTAAACTCTAGTATAATGTTGCTTATATTCATCAAAATTACCTATCCAGAATTACAGAAACAATACAAAATAAATTAACTCTACTTTATTTTAAAACTACAAGTTTTTTTAATATGCATCCCCTATCATCTAAAGATGATTGTGGCCTCCACAGCGTCCCCTATAAAAAGTAGTTCTTTTCGCATTCTTTCACCGTATTTTACAAAATAAAAAAAAACAATTCCCTAAAGTAATTTGATCGACCCGCTTGATCTACGTTTCAGTCCCACAGTATAAGTGATCATTTTAGTACTAATATTAAAAACAGTAAAGATAGAACACAAAAATATTCTTTTAGAGTTAGCACGTGGGATGTCTCAATGGTTTTTGATGCAATTCTCTTATAATTCTAGCAATTGTGTATGTTTAATTCTGCAATAAAATGGTCTCATCCTATTCACAATTTGTATAAACTTCCCACGCAGCATACTATCAATTTTGGGGATTGAAAACTCCCACATTAAGACTCAATTTATATATTATTAGTAAAGATGTCGTTTAACAAATAAGACTATTTTTCTGCCCGACGCTTTACTGTAGTAATTTCACAGTTTCATATGTTTATCCCATATCTGCCGTACAGGTTTGCTGTTCTCAATGTAACTCATAGGAACTAATGACTGAATGTGTTGTCTGACTTTTTCTTTCAATAATTATCTTCGGCATCCTCCCTTTTCGATAACATCCAAAAAGCTCGTTTTATATTTTTTTTCTCCAAAGCCTTTGTACAAAAGGAAGTAGTCAAATATGAAATATCATTATGTTATTTGTAATTAAATAATTCAGTCTTCTACCAGATTATACACTACTTTCAGTAATGTTACACATGTAACCAATATCAAAGCAATGGTTGTAATCTTCAATTTATCTATGTTAAACTATTAATCTTAAAATGTGATCTTTTACATACATTGCAAAAATTTGTTACTAAATTAGTTTTGTATGTGATAGCACGACAAATTAAGCACAGTTCTTTTACACACTGACGATATGTTAAACTGATCGATAGTGATCTTAAAGCTACAATTTCAATATTCACCACACTAAATGTAAGTTTCTCAGCTGAGACACCGTCGTATGAACACCATTGTAACACGTCCAATTACTCGAAATCCACCGTTGTCACCTTCACCTTTTCAGATTCTTGCCAAGCAATGTTTCCCTCTACAGTAGACATGAATTTTGACATCATGATATTTGGGGACTCATGTCCGTCACGATCCCACAGATAAAAAGTCAGAAGGTCGATAATTGACCTTCATCTCAAGGAATAAATTCCTTCTTCTCTCCGTTCGTTTTTTTCTATAGCTAAAATCTCCTAAATAGTAATCAATCACGAGGTTCAGAGTTCTTTGGCCCCAGGTCTGACCTTGGCTACAGACTTGACTTTGCTTTTTGTCCGAAGACATCGCGTTTTTATATGGCGATAATTGAAAAACGCAAGCGTGGAAAAAAAAAAGCGATCAAATAATACTGCAACTACACAAATGCAAAGGGAACACTTCGCTCAACTTTAACACCTCCCACTTACTCCAAAACGATATAGGCTGGTCACTACAAAACTAAAAACTAAAATAAAGGGAAATAATAATTGCAGAGACCGATAGAAAATCACAGAAAGTAATTATAGCCATAAATCACACTATTCATTTGCTTTTCCCTGAACTCACTCTTCAACATTTTATTATGTGGAATAGTTAATAGATACAATAGCCTTACCATGGAAATATAACATATAAATATTTGATATAAAGAATATGTCAGAAAATAACATTTTATTTATTGAAATTGAATAAAGAAGATTAAATATAGAACAGAAATATATTACAAAACAATATTGCGCATTTCATCACCCTGAATTGGTTAACTAGCAAATCTAATTGGAATATTATAAAAGATTACCTCCTAACATGAGTAAAGAATATTATCATAATCAAGTAAGTTATAATAGATCTTTCTCATGACAATACAAAACTTCAGCCGTACGGACTATAGATTAACACATCGCAAACAACTGCGCATGTAAAAATAATGACAATTTTAGTATCACGCGAACACAAATGGGCTTCGCTTCAAAAAAACAAATAAGAAAATAAACATTCTTACCCAAGAGTTTCCAAAAGATTAAAGTAATACGTGATATTAATCCCTACCTAATTATCTATAAAGTTTGTAACTTTTTAAATTTAAATATAATATTGCCAAAGATAATTTCAAAATACAACAGCCGAAAACCTCCCGGACTCCGATGCGTCCAGGATAAAGTAATAGAGAAGTAGTCCGTTCCATCTGGACTACACCATTATATACAAAAATATTCTAGCTCAGAGAGGGGAGAGAGGTATATACAAAACAAAGAAACACAAAACAACGAAGAGAGGGAGGGATGGAAGAGACGAGTAAATAATTAAAGCACATAGATAGTTACAATCAATTTTTAATACATCGCGTGCGCGCCACAATGTTCCAAACATGCCCCGCGAATAATGCACAGTTTCTCATCTTGCATGATTTTCACTCGCTATTAGGTCATTGTAATTCATTGTGCAAGTTATTTTTGTGCGGGAGTACACTAAGGGAATCAACTGCTCAAGGGCAACGTGAGTTAACTCGTTTTAAATTCCAATAGGTCCGTAGTCATGCTTATAATTCTTTAACTGTTGTAGCCTTATTGCTAATAAACCGCGACACACTCAGTGCGAATAAATCAAACCACGTGACAATGTTTTGTAGCATAAATAATGCACGTTAGCATAACTCACTACTAACACCTTCTCAGTGACGGGTATACCACTATGTATAGTATTTCCTTAAAATTTTAAATATATTTACATAGGTACCATATATACAATATATACAGCTATTACATACACATCTACGTTGTATACAAAATTTATTTTATATATTATATTTCCTTAAAAGATGTAGATAAGCACGACAAAAGTGTTTTAGTGAATAGCAAATAGAACCCAGCAAACTTTAAAACCTTTAAACGAAAAATATTATAACTATAACGGTTACAGAATATACATTTACGTGAAAAGATTTACCATCAAATGTATTATCAAGATAAAACTTAAGTGGATGTATATTTACTAACTTGGGTGCGTGTTATAGCTATTGTCACTTAAAAAACATTTACTAGTAAATTGTTCCCTCTCCCATTGGTTTCAGAACTTCCTGTTTCGACAGGAAAAACTTAAGCCACTCTCGATGTATGGTGTATGGTTGTCAAATGTAAATGGAAGGGAAATAATCTCAAAACGAAGACAGTCCTCGAATGGATTCACACCGTTTGTACAAAAAAGTAAGATATAAGTAAACTAATGTATCATATATATTTATATTACTTGCGAAGTGAATCAGATTTTACTATCGTATAATTACAGTATTGTCTATTCTAGAATAGTTTGAATGTGTGGAGGAAATCCAGGTTAATTCTCACAGACGGCATTGAACGATGTTATTCCTATGTTTTGGTTTCCCATCATTCTCGACAAATGTGGGACAAATCCCTCTCAACAACAACCTTATAAATCCTACCCGCTAGTGTATAACTTGTGTGTGTAGCCAGGACTGAATAGTACTGGTTTAAAAATTGTTAGCATAAACTGGGACACTACGTGGCTATATATATTGTGTATAGTATATTTTTATTGTATGTACAAAATATATTATATATCCTATATATTATGTATGTAATGAATATTTACAAGGCTGTTTGGAAACTCAAGCCCAAACTGAACGTATATTTTCTTTTACTAAAAGTAATACAAAATCCTTAACAACTTACAGTCCAGCATCTATGCTAATTAGTCACGTGCTCTAGTCCCCATGCACTGTTATATCGCATGTTACCACAGCGTTTCACTTTGAACGACAATTTAATGATATTAGCATAGATGCTGGATGTAAATGTAATAATGATGTTTGTATTACTTCAGTGAAAGAAGATAATAGAATGGCAGGTTAAGGCTTTGATTGTCAAACATACTTTTGTACATAATAACCCGCCTTGGTGGCGTAGTTAGCCGAACGCGCTAGTTTAGTGTTGATATAGACTGTGCGATGACGGGAGATTCAAGGTTCGAATCTTCTAGGGTAATGTGGGAGGTTTTCCAGAAGAGTTTTCCTAAATGGTTTTCCACCCCCCCTCCACACAATGCAGTTCACGTTTCCTCTCTATTCAACCGTCCCTTTACTAACCATTAGCAAAATTTAGTACTTAAAGTCGTATGACCCTAACCCGTAAGTAAACACTGCTTAGTATACATAATACTCTATATAAACATGAGAGTAGCACACTATATATGAATATACTGATAATAAATATAAATGTAATATATATTAAATTTATATTGTAATATTACATTTTATATAATATTAATTAAGTAAATATTATATAATAAGTATATGTAATATATATTATTAAATATATAGTATACACTATATATAAAATTTTTGGAAGTGATATATTATATCTTTAAAATGTTATAATATTTAAAATAGTATAATAATTATTATTTCGCAATTAATTAAATATATTCAATTTAATGTACTATATAGCATATATTTTATATAATAAAGTATATTTTAATATATTATATATTAAATTATATTTTATATAATACTATAAATTCAGTGCAAAAAATATTAAGATAAATCAAATATATTATATAGTAAATACATATATATATCATATATTAAATGTTATTTATAATAGATATATTATATGTGATATATAAGATATATGTAAAATATAATATAATAAAATATTATTAGAGTAAATGAAAAAAATAATAATATATAAACCGCTATTTAATATATGTATTTATATTGATCATTGACGCTCCAAAAGTGTTTGCTGAAGGAGTGCCCCTGGTGTTAAGCCCACAACCAAGAGTAGGCCGACCAGTTTGGAGGAGTTGAGACGGCCTGGCCTTGAAAGGACCCTGTGACTAATGAGAGCGATCGGTAAGAGGTCGGCGCAATTGTTTGTAGTTTTGTCACCCGATTCGTGTTGTTTTTGATGCTAGCTTACACGCCTTCAAAGATTAAATACAGTCCACCGGTTTGTTGTCGAACCTGAAATCACGTTAACTGATTCCTGAAACAGAAAGGCCAGTTAATTCAGTGTTTCAACATTTTGGTTATTTCCTCCGTCCGATTATACTCTCGTAACGTGAATAAAATGTTTCACTTATGGTTGATCGTAGTCATTGTCATATAAGATGTGAATTGATTTCAATTTTTCTTCATACCTGTAACTATTTGTTCTTTAGTTAAAGAGCGTCCGGCATAAGAGATTGTTGTTTATTAATTCAAACAGCCATGGTAATTGAATTTCATAATACTAAAAATTTCTAAGGGGTATCCGTCAGGTATGCCTATATTCTAGCACCACTAGCAATCAGTTAGTATTTATTTAGGTTCATATCTCGCTTACTTAAGTTTCAGACTATCAGAAGTAAATAATAAATTAATTTTGTTAAAATTGATTAAGTTAAAAATCTGGTTGTTGTGGAATTTAGGTTTAAACTTTTGTTATTTTGAAATTAATTATTGGAGTTTACTAGCTAGCTAATAGGTTGTAAGAAACAAATGTAATTAACGTAAGTTTTTCTTGATACCTCGTTTGTGTTAGAGTCTTGAAACATATTTTTTGCTGTATAATTTTATCTAATAATTGTTTATTGAACTGAGTCCCTTTAACTAGTTTTATTTAGATAAGAATGTTTGGTTTTGCAGTTGCTTAGTGAGAATAATTTCATTAATAAATTTATTGATTTTTAACTGCAAAATTTTGTGAAACATCTTTGTATCGAAATTTATCTTAAAAGCTTACATACTTCATATGGAGTGTTGAAACTACTTAGCCTTAGTCAGCGGCTATCGTCCCTAAAGGCTACGGAACGCGCGCCCCCCCCCAACCCCAGCGATTCCCCTAGTTTCCTTTTAAAGTTATTATTCCAACTCTCTAGCGACAATTTATCTTGCCATAATAGTTTCAAGAAAAGATATGTTTTTTGTGTTTAGGTAATAGCAGTCAATATTTTTAAAATGGACATGCGTTGGGCGAGAGGCGTCAGCGTCTGTTATGGACCCCAAAACCTTCCCACCGTCTTGCACCTCTTATCTTTCAAGATGTCATCTCGGCGGCGTTCGGTCACTAGCTAGCATTGCTGTTTTCGTCTTTGTAGGCGCAACTCCCTTACGCGCCCTAAGGTTGAAAGCTTGTGAAATTTATATAGCGTGAACCAGGCAATATTATTCCAGTGCATCCTGCATCACCTGCATATCTTGAGATGTGTGTTGCGTATTGTTTATAAAATATTATGTGGGTTATTTAGATAATGTTTATTTGATTATATATGTTTTAATATTTTTTGTACCTAGGCTGTAATATGAATAGTTCAATTTCAACGCTATAAGACAACCGAATATTGCAAATAACTCTTTGATCAAAAAAAGAGATAGAATTGAAGTATAGCCATTCCGGAAGTTGATGGAACAAAGTGAAAACATACATACCTATAAGTATCACATTATTGCACAGCTGCAGAGTTTCACAACACAGCCACGCCATTATGGGACAGTCATTTTTTTTATGCTTTACATTTGTTTGTGATATTAATTTTTTGAGTTAACTAAATGAATGTTCAGCGAAACATATTCCCGAAATTTTGTCTTCTTTTAAATATATTATTTAAAATAATTAATTAATTAAGACATCTGCGCCCTCCATCTCTAAAGTTGACGGCCGCCACTGCGCTTAGTTGGACCATTAAACTACATTTAGTTGTAGGTGAGTTGTTGGCAAATTAATATCAAATAAGTTCCTCTCTTATAACTCGCCTACTAGTTAGCGTATTCGTTGTCACTTATTATCTAAATTATCTTAAGAAGTTTAATGCAAAATGCATATTTAGATGGATTTAACTAACCTTCCATATAGCTTTAATGGCTAAATTAGCAGAGCCGGAGGAGGTGCTCAACGATGGAAATCCAAACCCTAAGGTAATAAAAGAGTAAAATGGTTTATTGCAAGTGATGACTGCTCACATTGAACAATCAAATTGATTTTTTAAACGAAATTATAAGACCAAATGCACAGGGCCCGTTAAGGCTAAAGCACCGTATATGTAGCAAAGAGATTACAGGCTGAAATACGAAAAATTATGCTTGTTTCTATATTGTACAACTATTTGTCATTAGCATTCCCCCAGAGTGAAGTCAAGCCGGCCAAAAAAAAAAACATAAAACAGCTTGGGCAGGTCAGCATCCGGATCTCCTCATGTAAAATCACCCTTGCCTAAACTGGCGATAAAGCAATTTAGTGGTAATTGAATGTATGCAACATAATTTGATTATTAAGCTACTATTCATTCACAAATATCAATCATTGAGCCGACGTCGGTGATCACTTTGAAGTCGAATCCTTGTCAACTTTTTCAGCGTTATCACGTCCAGCATGCGTATCCACACTTGGAAACTATTAAAGATCGTTACCATTATTCCGCAGCGTTTATCTGCTACTCTATATACAGCCATAATATAGTTACCACATATAATAAAGAAGCAGTCGTCTATTCCGCTCATATTGTCACCCTATTAAAAGAATATTTGGCTAGACGATTCTTCCATTAGGCCACTGTTGTGGAAAATTGAGGCATCCACATGTTCAGTCCCTACAGAACGTTAACCCAGATCTTGGGAAGGTTGCAGCAAAACATAAAGGAAGGACCCTGCCAATCTTTGCTAACTTTCTATTGGTCTAAGGAGACGAGCAGATTCTCGAGGCCAGCCCCAATTGAATCGGTTAAACTCGACGCCCTTTTGGTCCAAGATCGTCGCCAAACCACGAAAGCCTGGTGTCCAAAGTTCGCATAGGTCGTGGTGCAAACAATGTGTCCCTTGGAAGTTATTTCTTTGCAAAAACAACCATGAAATCTCCAATCAAGAAATTTGAAGGTAAAGCCACACTAACTTAAGGAGTGCCAAGATAAGGGCAATGTCTGTGGTTGCAAAGGCATTTCTCGAAAATTTCGACCAAATTAAGTATGCTCCCCTTTCAATGGCCACCACCATAAGGGTTTGCATCCTTAAGGTGATCTGCCAATTGGAATATGTTGCAACGTCTTTAAAGAAAAAATAGTACCAAGTGGCTGTTGCACTGAAAGTCAGGATTCAACCCCAAAATTTGTGGCATCGGTAGAGTCCTTTTTTCCTATAGAGCCGACAGGGCCATGGTAAATCCTTATGACGTACAAACATCATATTATGAGCATTCGTTCGTAATAAGAACCGGTGAGGTTCTTTTGGTTGTGCGAGACAGATGTCCTCATTAACATCCTCTTGATGTACGGCGACTTGACGCAAGCTATAATGCTAGAGTCAGTGCAATTGTTTGCTTGGGAAACACCCTTTAGGCACACAAGGGCAGTGGCTCATTGGAATTTCAGCCTACAGAAGACATTTCAACTTTTAGGTAGAATGCCTGATAGAACACATCGCACACTCTCAACAAATGCCAAGCCAACTTTCATCATGGCGTCCACCTACGCTTAGAAACTTGCGGATAAGGGGGCGGTCAGACCAATTGATATACTACTAGAAGCTGATGTTCCCTCAGGTTGTAAACGGGACGGAACGGCACAGGTGCCTCCCAAAACACCGTCCCCATTGAAACCATCTGGGGCTACTGCCTACTAGGTAAGTCACGGGATTGCAAGTGAACAAACAGTTTTTGTACTGTGACCGCACTGTAACTTATTATCTGCTTCCACCATTTTGTCGATAGAAGAACCGCCTCAGTACTCAACTGTCTCCCCACTGAAGGAAGGCGAGACATTAACGCTCTACGTTGAAGGAGATTCAGTCGGAGGCGATTATGAAGATGAACAGCCATTCCTAATGATCGGAAGGTCGCTGTGAATCAGCGACAAGCATCTCTAAGACGATTTTTTTGTTACATGAGAGGATTCATAGAGAAAGCACCAGCCTTAAAACACAATAGGTAGCTTTTAGAAGATTACCTGGCACAGGACAAATTTTACTACCTCGACTCCACCAGAGGAAGGAACACTACTACATTCCTCACCACAGCATACTTTGGCAGGGTGAAGGAGGGAGAGATAATCCCTATTTCGAGTGTTTTTGACGCGCTCAATGAAAAGTCAACAACAGTGTTGCCTTAAATCAAGGTTTTGCACACGTCCCCCTCATTGCAGATGTAAATTGTGGATATACGCTAAGGTTATTTAATTTCGTGTTACATGATGATGGTGCTATTACCAATATCAGAGGCAAATGTACCCACATACTTGTCAAGCAAGAAACATCACCGATACCAAAATGATATTTTGGAGAAAGAATCCAAGGACACCTTTTAAAGGAATTCTCCCTGCCATTGTATGACATATGGGTTTTCAGCTGCTCCCATTTTGGCGTTGGCGTACCTCATCAGCTTGTGGAGATGAAGTGAGCGGCATTTCCGTGCTTCTGCTGGCGGAATGCAAAACACAACCTACATGATGATGTGGACGGCGATCAATCCCAAATCATCTAAGCCTTCACAAGAACTGAATCGGGATGATAAGAAGGCCGGCTTCCAGTTAAGAAAAAAGATTAAGTTAACCGCAAGAACTGCTTGCGGAACTACCATCCCAGGAACATGTGCTATATCAAGTGAGATATTCTCATTTCATGAGTGAGCTGAGAGCTCCACCAAAATTTTTGGATTCCTCTGGAATCCAGTTCATGACCAGTTCGTACCAAGTACACTGAAACGGCAGAACAAGCGAATTAACTGTAATACCTCTTATGTTGCACGCTGTACGGACCCCTGGGATATCTGGCCGCTGTAATCTTTGGTGGTAAATACCTGATACAGCATCCTGCAATGACTGAAGGAGTGGATGCTCCGGCACTAGGTTGAATGTAGGTAAAAGTGGGTGCAGAGTTCGTGAGGAGCTACCTCTTTTAGCAGAGCTTAAGTTCCCAAGGGGCGAAATTGAAGCAAAGGCAAGTTGCAGCTCCACAGCTTCACGGACAGTTCCGAACGCAAATATGCTTGGGTGTTTGTATAATTGCGAGTTGAAAGTTGAGGATTAATGTTAATGTTTGTTCCTGTTGGCATAGCAAAGTAGCCCCATTGAAAAGGATAACATTGCCCCATATAGAGCTTTGTGCTGCGTACTGATTTCAAAGATCCTCAGATATAGTCAATGCAAGCTCGTTTTAATGATTCCATTGATTCTTCACTGTATGACTGAGAAATTCTAGTGTAGCGTGAGTTGGATTAATATCTCACCATCATCGTGTGGAGTACTTGTGTATTGCAACAGGGTGTCAATACATAGTGGCTATCCCCAATCAAGTTCCACGTCCCAACCGACTACTAACCCGGTCGACTGCGAGACAGAAGTTTATTCCCTAGTGAACTTTCTTGAACATTCCTTATTGTGGAGTGACCAACATGGTTGAGATAAAACTGAGAACGCTGGCGCAATCTTGCAACATCCAGTTCATGATGGAAGAAGCAAAGCAATGACACTGAACGTTACAGTAGACGCCAATAGAGTCCTACCCAATGGATTAATCGCAGTTCCACGACTGTCAACATTGAAATGAGCTTACCAACCCTTTTTTACGATGGCTTATAGCGAATAAAGATCTAATGTTCCTCAAGAACAGGTACCTTACTGCAAAGAATTAACCGATATGCTTCGGCGTGTTGAAACTGACGCGTCAGAGTTTTCCGAGGAAAAGCGCGATTGGATCAAAGAAGCGTGCCGGAAAAATTGGCAGGTTAATCCCTTCATTGGACGGTGAAGTTTCCTACGGAGGGTGGACGATTGTTCCACGCCCAGCTACCCTTGCGCAAAAGCAACCCCGCGCTTATGATCGAAATCACCACCTTACCAATTTAATATTGATGATTCCCCACAGAAAACCAACATCCAGCAGCCACAGAACCTCCATTGCGTTGCACAGAGAGCTATTTTGGAATTAATGACGGCAAGATGGCAGTTCGAGTAGACGGGTGGGCCAATGTATGCCCGTGCTTTAAGGCACCCAATAACCACACATCTAGATTGATGGAAAGAGCTCCCCCATAAGCAATAGTGAGGAGTGTGAAAGCATTACTTTTTCTACACAACTAGGGGTTATTATGTGGTCCATAACGATTACGTTGGTCGCGATTAGAAAGGCTAAGAAAAAAAGAGGTCAGACATCTGCTTGTTTGTGTGCAATGTCCCTCGTGCATATCTACTTGAAATTGGCGTCAGAGAGTGACTACGGACGTCATTCATAACATGTCTTTTCACCGGTTCTGCGCGCCGTGTATCATTGGGAGAATGTTTAGATGACATGGAACCGAATTTTGTTGCACTAAAAGGGCTAGGAAATGGAATAGGAACTAACCGCACAGTGCAAACCCCAGGCGCTGCGATAGGAACAGAGATGTCTCAACGGGGCATAACGTGGACTTGATTCCACCGCCAGCCCTCACAGAAAGCTGTAGAGGCCGCTATAAGATCAATAAAGAAGCTCTTTGCCACGTTCTATCGAGAGCAAATCTAACCTTTTGAGAATCACGAACGTGTTGTCCACAGATTGAGAAGGGCCACTCTCAATTCAAGACCGCTCACTATCCGATGAGCTCGGATCCAAAATTACTTTATAAGCTTAACTACCAGGACACAAGTCCTGGAGATGGAAGCCCCGTTTGCCATTCAACACCTTCATTGCCTGACAAAATTCTAAAGCTAACGTGGACCGTGGAAGAAAGGAGCAGCAGAATCATTGCGAAACCATTTCATGCACAGATGGACAAATTGAATATCTGGTGTCCTAACAACGCGCCCAGAAATGGCTAAATACGCTACATCTAGCATCGGGATCACTTCATCATAATAATACGACAACGCCCGTCCCTTAGCAATGGGACAGGTCGAGTCTCAGAGCATATACGACGGACGGAGATTGGCGGTGGTTATGAGTGGCTGACCAATACTACCAAAACTGGAGACTGTAAAACGCCATGGTAAAGACATGTCCTACAGCTTAAAGAAATAAAGGTATGCATATGGTGTCGCCTGGTATGTCGGGTATAGTCCTCTCAGTGGGTCTATCTTCCCCAGCGTAGTCCCCCTTCCAGCGCCCCATGGGTGATGAATATCGTTTTTTCCTGGCCTTCCCTAATCCCCATTTTCCTGAATTTTCAATTTAGCACCACGTAACCTACGACAAACTGGTATATATTGGTATAGCTATTAAGCTATTAAAGGTTTGTTTGAATTAGCGAACTGAGAGGTATTAGCTTCGTTTTATTTCCTAATTATTTGTTTCATATGTATTTTTCTTAGCTTATGTACACACTTTTCCTGGAAGATAGTAATTGTCCCACAAAAGTTTCGTTTGATATGATTTACTTAAGATAAAAGGATACTGTAATGTTGGTCCTTTCGTTCTGGTGGAATGCCACAATTAGACTTTAACATACACCGCGTTAATATAAGCCGCACGCGTGTGGGAATGTGTTGAAAAAGGCCAACGCGTTTTCAAGGCCAGGGCAGTAAAATTCATCGCTTCAAAAGTGTCTGCTGAAGGATTCCCCTGTTGTGATCGCCACAACCAAGAGTGGCTGCCAGTTGTGGAGAGTTAACGATGCCTGCCTGTGAAAGACACGTACTAATATAGCATCAGGTAAATAGTCAGAGCGAGCATTGTTGTAGTTTTGTCACCGAGTTTCGTGTGTTTTGGTCTATTTTACCCCTGCGGCAAAGATTAAAAACAGTCCACAAAGTTTTGGCAAAGTGGAAATCACGGTAACGATCTGAGAGGCCATTAGGTCGTGGTTCAATCACATATATTAAATAACTTATATATTTATAATATTAATAATTTAATAAATTATTCTTATATATTTTAAAATTACATTAAAATACCATAAATGTAAAAAGCATTATATAATATATTATTTTTATAAATTACGTCTAGTAATATAATTTTATACTTAAGTACCATATAAAAAAATGTTTTGTTTTTCTTTATAAGTACGGCCTATCGGGTCAGGACAGGATATATTAAAAAATAGATTATTTTTACAAATATCAATCTTTTACCACAGAAAACTACAACAAAATTATAAATTTTATTTGTGATAGATACACATAAAGAAATTCTATAGTTTTCACTCATATTTCATCTTTAGTTATATAATAATTAAAATAACAAAGTGTTTCATCTTATTTTGTCCGTATTGTCTTTCCCGTCACACATACCACGTTTTTCAATTTCGAAAATTGATATCTGTATTAACATCTAAATTTAAAACTTAAACAGTTTTTCACGGACCAAGTCAATCCTCCTAGAACTATTTGGTTTCACTTTCATATTTCTTTTTTATACTTCCAACTTTTGTATTGCATTACCATTCATACGCTTCTTTGAATACTTCCGTAGAGAAATTAATGGTGATCGTAAAAAAAAAAATTCTAACTCAAATTTTGAAAAATTTCATCGAAACAAAAAAAAAGTTTTGCGCGAATGCCCCATCTCTCTGTCTACTCCTCGGCTAGAACCGAAACTATTTTACTGATTGGGTCCGGACAGTGGATTCCCAACCTGGTGGGACGGATTCCCCCCAAGTGGGACGATTTGAGTTATCCGGGGGCATCAAATAAGTGGGGGGCGATATGGGGGCGATGAGTATTCAAAGGATGACAAATATTTAAATAGTCTGTACAGTAGAAGTTTCCGTCACGAGTCACTGCTATTCTACGCATGCACCAGACACACACCCCTCCTCCACGAGTCCCCCACCTGGTATGTTGCTCAGAGCGCGGCTGACTGGTGACTCAACCCCCTCCCCCTCCGTCCAGTCACACACACATGCCATTGACCTACATTTCGTACATCCAGTCTTCACTACCTTTGAGTGCCTCACCATCAATTTTTGTGCATGTCATTTCTGTTTTGTAGCGTTTGTTTGAAGTATAAGAAGTTCATCACAATGAATTCAAAAAAGAAGAAATCGTCGAATACTCATCTGAGTATTAAAATTAGGTTTTATCACGTCACCGACAAAATGTGGGAATTTCCACATTTTTCTTTGTATATAGAATCATTTACTAGGTAATGAGAGGCATGAAGCCTTCGTAAATGTAAGAATCATTATCAAGAGTACACAGTGATAAAGTGATTGAAAGAAACTAATAATTTTCAAAATCTCAAGCTATAAGCTGATTAAATGCCTACTGTAGTGAATTATTTAAAAAACGAGCAACCGATCGTGCAAAGGTCTGCTTGCTTCTTACGAGGTGTCTTTAAATTGATCCTAATTGAGGCTAAACCTCGACACAGTTTTGCAAAACCTCTTGTGTTACCGGACTACGAGCCAAAAAAATTATTGATATCATTCTATATAGAAGGCCCTAGTAATAAAATAAAGTCAATCGTTCGCTTGAGCAACAAGTACTGTTTCCAGTAATTGACAAAATGCCACGACGTTGGAAATCCAAACTCATCAATTTGTTGAACAAGACTAAATTTGGATTCAGAGTTGTGAATCAGACCGTGATTGATAACAAGAGCAATTTATGCTTAATGTGAGGTTTATCAATGAAACAAAAGGAAGTTACCAACGAAATGTTTTTGCTAGAAACTTTGATCACTGTAACACGAAGGGATCGCGATTTTTAAAGTGGTGCAAGATATATTTGAGAAAAAAGACGATGCCCCTAACAAATTGAAACTTGTGCAACAGATCGGTGCTCCTGCCATGTCAGGTCGTTTATGCTGGTTCCTATCCCAGCCTTGATTAAAGAGAGTGCAGAGATCATCACTATTCACTTGTCAATCATCGTCAACACTTATATCTCTCGAAGAAATTGAGTGGAGTCCTGCATGAAACCCAAAACAGGTCATTACTGGTGTCAAAGCTATTTCCCTCAATGACCATCTGTTCAGAAACAACTTTGCCATGAAAATGATAGGGATTCGAACGCTTGCTTCTACATAACGAGCCGTGAGGTCTTTCCAAAAAACTGTTTGTCATTTTCTCAGATACTGAATTCTCGAAAACGTCTGATTCCTGATTTAAGTGAGAATTTGAACTAACGCAAGTGTGTAACTTGCATACTTGAGATATTGTTTTGATAAAAAATGAACAAATCATATAAAGCATCAGGGAAACAAGATGTAACCTTATCAAGGCCAAAGGAATTATTTTCATCATCATACGCCAAGATTATGAGTAATCACAAGGTGATATATTGCGTAAAGAGCTTATGCAATGTCCGACCCCTTATTAAGTGTTCATGTCAGATAACGAGACCCTGAATCCCAGAACAAAGAATCCTAAGTTTTAACTGATCACACTTGACCAATAAAAACTGACGATGGAATCAAGATTTGAAGATTTGACGAAGTTACAAATCCGGATTGGATTCTTATCCATTCTCATTTGACGCTGTGAATGAAGCATGGTAACTCTTTGCAGACATTGTTTCTAGATCTGAAGTATGACTGTAGTGAATAATCATTTCAACAGAGCAGTTACGAGTTAGTATGGCACTTATCCACGACTGTGGGGAAAAACTGAAGCACTTCTCATCTCGTTCCCATCAGCAATAATTTAGTTGAAAAACGATTTATTATCTGTTGTCCAGCTCCTCACAAAACAGAGAAATAATTGACATTTGCCTCAAAGGACTTGCGCTGAACTTGACGATCATAGACCCGGATATTCAAGCTTTAACTTAAATCTAACAAGCACAAGCTCCAGTGAAAAGTAAAATGAAAAACATAACAAAGTTTTCAACTTTCATTTATTTTTCAATTTTAACTCCAACTTTTCTTAATTCATCAGATTTCCAATTTAACAAATGAAAACATTGTACTCGTTTTTTAAGATAACAGCAATGACTTAGTAATTAATTTCACTGTCTTTGTTCTTAAAAAAAAATCTGTAAAAAATGACTACATAATTTTTTTTTTCCTATTTATTCAAGTGACCGATAAAACTGCTTAGTTTGAGTTTTATAATAACTATAAATGTTTAAAATCAAAAAACATCTTTATTTTTACACCTTTACTTCAAAGTAAAATTAGGCATACATGAAAATGAAAAGGGGCATAGGTGTTAGTCAACCTCCAGAAATGGGAGATGGCCCTAATATATAATATTTATTGTATGTAAATAGTTGGGGGGGGGGGGGGGGGGGGTAGATATATATCTATGGGTATAAAAAATATATATATAATATTTTATATATTTTTTATGTTGGAGTTTTTTTTTGGGTTTTTGTTTTTTTTTTTTTTGTTATTTTGGTTAATATAGTAAATTGTGATGTTGGAATAAGGTCCCTAGAGTGTTTATAATAATATCGTTCAATAATTTTTGTATTGTTGATGTCAAAAGGTTAAAATCAATTTACTTTATATCCGTCAATGAATTGATAACATATAGATTTAGACACTGTTTTATGCACTATAGAAATATTCCAGATCTCATTTGAGCGTTGATAGATTTATGGGTACTGTTAATAGGGGAGAAATTTTTTAGCATTTTCATCATTTATTCCAACTATTTTTAGAAACAAAATAACTTACATTCAAAATATGTAAGTACTATTATAGATATAAAATCTTGCATTGAAATATATTTTTATCAAACAATTAATTTTCTGACTATAAAACAAAGTTAATATGCATTTTAATTCAGGTTTTTTGAAAATAAATTTTATCTTATGCTCTTTGGTGATATAAGTTTTTCTCTTTCCTCAAATTTTCTATAAAATTGTTCCTAGTTCCTATACCCAGTAGCTTTTAATACGTGATAGTGTAAGATTATTTTATTTATGATCGATGTTGTGTGATTCTTGGGGGGGTTCAATAATGGATACACCCTTTAATTGCTTACACAAATTTAAGAGTTTTTAGTGACTATATATTTAATGATAAAAGTCGGAGAAAGTCGGCTTTCTCTCTCCATTTTTTAAAAACTAATTCGTTTTTTAATTGAATATGTAAAATTATTCAAGACAAAGATTAACTTATTAAAATATACATATATACTCTATTACTTTAAAGATTACAGAAAAATTATTATTTTTAATTTCTTCCTAATATATAGTTTACAAAAAAACAACAACTTTTAACTAATTTTAATTGCACTTGTGAAACCTTCAATCCTGGAACACTTAAACTGAGATATATTACCGCAAATCCGACTCTTGCTGGCGGCCTGTTCAATCCTCGTCCCGGCACAGAGATTTATCTGATTCCAAACCCTTCCTTCCCTCTGACAAGAACTCTTGTGAATGTGGGGAAGCCGAGACCACACCGTGGTTCGGATTCCACGTTAAACTGTAGTCCTCTCAATTCACTCACAATCACCCTACCATTACACATTAGCGTAAGTGCGGGAAAAAATATATGATGCCCGGACGGGTGAGTAAGACGCGGTGCTAAGAATAATAAAATTAACCGCTAATATATTCATGGTCACCAAGATACCATAAACTTTTGTTTAATGTTAATCGCGTTTTAATCCTCGTCTAAAATAGTCGCAACACTGTAAATTGTAATGAGATTATCATGAAGCACGAAGACCTTTAAAGAAAAAAAGTATAGAAAACGGGACAAGCAAGGCTTTTGTATATTATTCTTGTCTGAAAAAGGAAAAGGAGGTGCGCAAGGAAATTTGTTTAAGAACATTTTGAAGAATACAAGTTAAGTAACTTTAATCTTACCATGATTTTGGAGACTGGTAGATATAGTTTAAAAAGGGACTTAAATAAGGAATACTATTTGGTAATTCTGTTCTACTCTAGGTTGTGAAGAGATTAAAAAAATCCCTAAAATATGACTATAATTTAGTGTTTTTTCTAAACTAATATAACAAAAAAGTTTTTTTTTTAATATTTACGTAAAAAATCTAATGATTAAAAGCAATTGATAAAAATAAAACTGAGAAATAAATAATTTAATTTGGGTTATCATTGAGCTTTAAGGGTAATACTTCGCTTTTTCAACCTCCCTAAATGCTATATGTATACATTACCTCTACGCTAATAACATTGTGAATAGTAACCATGTGTAATATCACGTTTATGCCATCTTTAAATTAGCTTGGCCAGAATAGTAAGTGTTTGGCAACACCGCGCAGAGGCGCTATGCAACTACACAGTCCCTGCTCGGCACCTAAATTTTGTGTTATTTGGTTTTAGTGTTGTTTTGCCAAGCATAACCTTATTTTTTTTCATGTGCTTAGTTTTGAAATGAGTTTGATTGAGAATACTTTAGTATAATTATAATTCTATGTATTTTGAGCTTTGTATTATAGGGTCCTATAATGAGAAAAATACTAATAATGTTAGTGTCAGCTAAATGACATTTTAAGAAATGTTTGTTTTCCCAGGTGTAATAGCAATTACCGTTCCAATAAGTTGCCAGGATGTGTAAGGGATCTTAACATTTTACCCTTGTTAAGTTAAAAAATGATAACTCAAGTGTAGAAAATATGACATATAAATAAGACAAGATTTTTACATTAAAAAACCCTTGTTGCGTCATACACCAGTATACCCAACTCATATGAAATCCAAGGGACAGTTAAGTATTCTTGTTGACTTTTTGTCGACTTCATTATTGTAAAAATTAAATTGCAAATAACTACAACACACTGAATCCATGAACCATTGTAATTGTTACTTTTTAACATAAATTCTATAAGATATACACATCACAAGACTTTTATGTGAGGTTTTTGACAGGTAAATTTCAAAGAGAGATATCCTAATAATCCGAGGTTCTAAAACTCCATAACACACTTTGTCAAATAAAATTCATGTCAATATTTATTTTGATTACAATTAATTTAAAACTGGACTTAAAATCCAGTGACTCACTCTAGTACCATTATATAGCTACTGTTACAAAATTAGTCGAAAAATCATCCCTAGTTTTTAACGTATAAAGCTTATTACTGTAGAACCAAATATGGCCATAACATAATCGAAACTAAATTATTTAATTGACTCTGTCATCGCTTGTAATGTACTATCACTTATACGACATTAACAAATATATCATAAAAAGTCTTTACGTAGCTTAACACTGATGCTCAGTAAAAGGAAGAGTAAAGTACCATTCTACAAAATAAGTTCTAAAATTATATTTCTTAGGGAATTATAAACGATAATAGAATCAAGTTATAGGCCTACACAGTTTTTATTTACTTCTGGCATTTTTTTAATATTAATACTGGTCCTATTTATAATTATTATGTTGTGAACCATAGTAACCTTAATAGTAACTTATTTTTAAATGCTTATTTATTACTTTATTTTCAACTTTAATATTTGTCTTTAAAGAAACTTGTAAACATCACTTAGAACTAACAATCATTTAAAATAAATTAACAGCTACAAAAATACCAGATCAGTTTTAAATTAAATAAAACTAGAAATATCCCGTAGTTTTCCATAAGAAAGAAGCATGAGTGCGAAAGCTCATGAGGCACTACAAGAGAAATTGCCACACACCACCTTTACTAAAAAAGACCATAGAATATCCCTCCAACTTATGAACACTCACCAACTGAATGGAACCCCTCAAGAAGAGTTTGTTGGTTTCCCTGGTTAGAATGTTTTCCATTGTCCACGGGAGTGGTCGGTGGTTATTCGATCAGTTCGTGGGTCGACGACGGAGTGGTTCGATATCGTGGTGCGGGACAAACCGCGCACGCCATGTCCATCCATCAAATGAACGCACGTGACATAACAAAGCTGCCCTACTGTTGTTTGGCGCTAACTCTAAGTAAGATCGATAGCACGTAACTAGAAAAACAGTGTATAATCCATAGAACATAGCGCGTATACCTTATTAAAAGTATATTAAACCAGACCATATGATCGGTTGTAGCGCGTATACCTATTAAACAGTGATATAATACCTTGAACAAGATATGTTGTTAGCGCGTATACCTATAAACAGTAATAGAAATCCTTGAACAAGGTCTGTTGGTACCACGTATACCTATTAAACAGTATATTATCCTTAGTAACATAGATCTTTGGTAGGCGCGTTACCTTTTTAAACAGGTATATAATCCTTGACAGAGGTCTGTTGTGAGCGTGCGTATAACGCTATTAGAACAGTATATAATCCTTGTACATAGATCTGTGTTGTAAGCGTATACCTAACCCACTTAAACAGTATATAATCCTTTAACATAGGTCCATGGTAGCGCGTATACCTAATAAACATATATATTCCTAAAACATAAATCTTTTGGTACGCTGATACCTAATAATACATATATAATCCTATGACAATAGATCTGTTTGGTACGCGTATGTGGTGTTTTAGTAGGGTTTTTGTACATATTAATCATTAGTGTTTAAGTTTAATGTTGACACACACACACACAAATACAAAAAATATACTATCATGATTGAAACTAAGTGATAGTGAGGGGGGAGGGTGGGCCTAAGCATCGCGACAATTCTTTTTTTTGGAGGTGAGGAGCGAGTGAGTGAGGGGTAGATTCTGTGTTTATGTGTTGAAGTTATTTTGGGGTAAGTTAAGTTGTTTAAGTGGTTGAAGTGTATTAGGGGTGAAGTGTAGTGGTTTATTTGTTAAGACATGGTTATTAGTTAGGGTTTGAGTTAAAGCTTTTCATTTTGTTGTAAGTGTTATTATGGGGGGTAGAGGTGTACGTTTTTAAATTTAATTCATATAACATAATTATTTTGGGAAGAGGTTTAATAGGTTACAGTAATTAAGACCGTGTAATAATATGTTGTAAGCGTATACAATTAAACAGTATATATCCTGAAAACATAAACTTTTGTACCGTATATCTTTAAACATTATAAATAATCCTTAACGATAGGTCTGTTGGTACGCGTATAACTATTAAACAGTATATAATCCTTGTCATAATCTGTTTACGCGTATACATATTAAACAGATATAAGTCCTTGACATAGATCTTTTGTATGCGTATACCTATAAACAGTATATAATCCTTGAACATAGTTCGGTGGTATCGCGTATACCTATTTTAAAAGTATATAATCCTTGAACATAGGTCTGTTGTAGCGCGTATACCTATTAAACAGTATATAATCCGTGAACCGATAGATCTGTTGGTACGCGTATACCATTAAACAGTATAAATCCTTGAACATAACTGTGGTGAGGCGCGGTATACCTATTAAACAATATAAAATCCTTGAACATAGGGCTGTTGGTATGCGATACCTATTAAACCAGTATATAATCCTTGAACATAGGTCTGTTGGTAGCGCGTATACCTATTAAACTAGATATATTAACTTGAACATAAATCTGTTGGTACGCTATACTATTAAACAGTAGATAATCCGAAAACATAAATCGTTGTAGCTCGTATACCTATTAAACAGTATAAATGCATTTCCATAGACTGTTGTACGCGTATAACCCTATTAACATTATATAATCCATGAACAAAACTGTTGGTAGCGCGAATACCTATAAACATATATAATCGGAACATAGATCTGTAGCGCTATACCTATGAAACTATATAATCCTGAATCAAAAGGTCGTTTGGTAGTGCGTATCACTATGTTAACAGGTATATAACCTTGAACATAGGATGTTGGTAGCGCTGTATACCTATTAAACAGTGATAAGCCTAGAACAAGCGCGATACCTATTAAAAGTATATACACGATAGAACCAGATATATGTGGTACGCGTATACCTATTAAGACATATATTAATACCTTGGAACAAGTCTGGTGGTTAGCGCGTATACCTATTAAACAGTATATAATACCTTGTACAAAGATCTGGTTTGTAGTCGCGTATACCTATGAAACAGTATATAATCCTTGAACATGATATCTGTTGTAACGCGTATACCTATTAAACAGTATATAATCCCTATAAACATAAATCTTTTGGTAGCTTAAACCGTAGTTAAACAGTATATAAACCTGAGAAAATACGCGTATACTTAATCAAAAGTAGAAAACGTAACCATATATATGTTGTAGCGCGTATCCCTTTTAAACCGAATATTATATTCCCTAAAACATAAATTCTTTTGTTAACGCGTAAACGCTATTAACCAGTATATAAAAACCTAGAAACGTATCCTCTATACTGTAGTATGTATAACAATTAAAGAGTATATAATCCTAGAACATTAGCTCTGTTTGGTATTGCATATACCAATTAAACCAGATATAAATCCTAAAAACATTAGCCCCTTTATGTATGCGTATAACTAATATAAAAGTATATAATCCTAGAACGTATATCTGTAAGGTAGCACCTATTCCCTATTAAATCTGAATTATAATAAACCTAGAACAACTCTGTTGGTAGTACGTAATACCATTTAAATACTAGGGGAACTATGTATTCGTGGTGGGAACGGTGTACATCTTAAAAATTAATTAGCCAGTTACATTTTAGGGCGAGTGTAAGACTCGTTCTTGGTATCCAGATTAAAATTTAATTATGTATATGGACAACATATAATACTAAAAGCAAAACAGATATAAAGTTTTTTTATTTAAATTCCGCCAAATTTTATGGCACAGGCCCCGTTCAGCCCATTTTAAGTGCATAACGTGAAGTATTAATAAGTATTGAACGAAAAAGAGAATACTCAAAGTAGGATAAATAAATTTTATAAACTAAAATCATTTACAATTGTTTACATACTAAAGGCCCAGATCTACAATGTCTCGTTAAAGGTCCTCGTAACTTAACTGTTTGTAAAGTAGAACCTTGGTAAACTTAGCGTATGCGTTTTACACTAATATTTTTATGTCGCGTCAAATACGATATGTGCCCTTCCATTATTACTTACGTTAACTAATTCACGGACGCTAGATTTGTGTCAAAGCTTTGATTGCCTAACTTAGCCAAAGAATATAACCAAGTCATTAACAACGTCTATGGAACTGTTATGAAATAATCAATCAAACGTGTACAATTCATTATCAATTTGTTGTGGTTATCTCGATTTTATAAGTATATTTTCCTGCTAAAATGACTGTTGCGAATCATACAAACGCGAACGAAGTGTAATTTTCGCAAGGAAGAGAAATGTTGCCGATTGAATTAATAGGTAAAATACAAACAAAGGTAATGATAAATAAAACAAACGAGCTTAACATGGAGACACAAAATGAAGCTTGGCAAAAACCTGAGTGACTTCATGCAGAATGGATCAATTCCCAGATCAATTCAAACCTAAAAATTTAAATTTGATAATTTAAAAAGGAAGACGAGAAAGTGTCGCCCACAACAAACACAGATTTTTCAAAACGTGTGTGCCAATTTTTATAAAAGTCCCGTTCTGTCAGATAAAACATGCATTTTTGTTTGGACGTAAACTAAAAAAATCTCAGACGTTATAAAATTCCAGGAGATTCGTTCGTTCTAAGGATCTCTGTCGGTCTTCAAGCCTGTTCCATAGAAGGTGTAAACTCTTCTTCAAATCGTCATAATCATACATTAAAATCAGACCATTTCATATTTAAAATAAAATAACCTAACTATATAATATCAACAATCGCCTTGAAAACAATATGGAGGATGTTTTTAACGTTGTTTAGTAATGTGGACGTTATATTTGCTAACCGAAGTGAATTAACCTCGCGTAACTTACGAGCACATTTACGTGAATATTAGCGTCTAACCAAACTTTGTAAAATCTAAAGTAGTGGGTCGTTATCGCTAACCTCATGTTAACTAAACAATAGATTAACATGACTTGAAAAATGGGCCTAAGAACTGCTTCATCATCTTCACTGTAAATACCAACTACAATGTTGAGGCCCTCTTTAGACAACTCTCGCACGTCACTAATCCTTCCTTTGACGTGAGAATAAATGACATTGCAGCTAATTCTTAATTTCGATCAGTATCACGATCCTCTGTAATTATGACTTTTTCCCTTTTTCATTTTTTTCGGAGCTTTTCTTGGACAATTTTTTTCCGTACAATTTTTAATTAGTTTTGGTGTCAAATAATTTTTTTCCTAATTGTTTATTTTTTTGCCATTTTCTTTTTCTTCGTGTACTTTCGCTCTTTGTTATTTTTCTTTTTTCCCTCTCTTCCTAATTTGTTAATAGTGATTCAAGTTGTTATTATAGATATATCTGGCCAAAACATGCGTTTTTCCCTGTGTTCCTATTAGTCTCTCTTAACATTTTATTAATCACTCGAGAATTATACTATAAATCCAGTACGCGATTGAAAATGCTGAGGCCCTTAACGGTAGAGAGAAGTGCATTTGATTACCCAAAGGAGCAACCCGGGTGGGATTCATTATTCAAATCTTCATTTTTCTTGTGTTTTCATGGTAGAGTTTCAGTCACATTGGCGGGCAGTCACCAGGCTAGATGTAAGATTTTTATGGAGCTTCTTCATGGACTTGTGAGGGCTATCACTGTGCCTATCAACGGTATGTCCATGTAGTTTGTCAGAAGGTAGTCTGCTATTCCCAAAAACAAATTAGGACTAGTGGCCGAATTTCTGCTTTCTTAAAACCGTGTAATTGCATTTGTCATTGGTAGCAATGCGTGTATAAATTCTCCCAAAGATGAGAAGACATTTGAATAAGGTAACAACCTTTGTGTGATTTGCACAAAACCATGTTGTATTAACTTCATCCACATTGTAATAGGCTAAGAGGTTTAAAAAATGTTACGTCAGGGCTGAGCCTATGAGGTTTAGAGTGGTCAAACAAAGCCACACGCACTCATGCTCCATTTGCATGTCGGATCAGTTTGAGGTTTTTTTGTTGGGTTGATGACCTCTAAACAGGAGAACAGGAGACTCTTTCGTTGCTTTAGAATAAGTTAGAAATTGTTACCAAACCACACATAAACAACTCGGTGCTCATCCAGCCTGAGATGATGGTCTCAGACCAAACGCCTGTGTGTAAAACAAGCTCAAATTCTTGTTCCTTTTTCTGTCTTTGAAAGATAAACATGGGAGCATAAATACCTGCTGCGGAGACAGGACACAGCTGCAGTCACATTTCACCCGTTTCTGCTAGAAGGTAGTGCCCACCCTGATCACTTTTCGCCTAATGGGTATGATTTGTATTGGTTTTAGGATTTACAATTTCCACTCTAATCCGCAGTGTAAATATAATTTCACCTGTGATTTGTGTACCTACACTATAAGATTAGGCAAAGAAAACTTTGAAACACACTTTGTTTAAATCCCATGGCTTTGCAACCCGATGTATTTTCCTTGGTTCGAAGGCCAATGTAAAATGCCTTGCCTAAAATCCCTTAACCTCTTTTTCTGGACCTCCCATACGGTGTTGCTGTTAAATCTGTCGCATAGGGCCAGTTTAGCTCACTAATGATCTCAAATCTTCATCGAAAGGCCAAAAACGTACTCTCCATAGATTGTAAGTACACTACAATTCATGCCTCTTGTGTCAGGATAAGAACCCTCACTAAATTATTGATTCCAACTTATCTATTT
Organism: Timema cristinae; assembly: GCA_039000515.1. Classification (NCBI taxonomy): domain Eukaryota; kingdom Metazoa; phylum Arthropoda; class Insecta; order Phasmatodea; family Timematidae; genus Timema; species Timema cristinae. The sequence goes on from JBCFYV010003864.1 coordinate 53,442, forward strand.
GTAATAAGCATCCGTCTTTTTCTTTTTTTTACTTCTTTCCAAAGAAGATTTCGGTATGGGGGTGGGGGTTAAGCTGCGGAGACACCTATAAAAATACCATTATCATGTGAAATAACAGTCCTGCGTTGCTAATTCCATCGAAATACTTCCTCTTATTGTCCTAGTTAAGTTTTGTTTTACGTAATTTATCACCAGCTGGAATCGTAAAAATATATTGTTTTAAAGCCTAACATAACGAAAATATATGGGCGGAATGAGATACCTAATCCCCGTTCCCCCCCCTGTCATATATTTAGTTAGCCATTATTACCCAAGTCTAAACACTATCATTTAGCCAAACAATGTCATCAAACAACAGTTAATTACAATGCTTTAAGAGTACATTAGCTTTTAAGGTTTATACGTACAGTAATTGCTTACCATGAATGAAAGTCATTCAAAAGTTACAAAAACACTTGCAAAAACGTCACTAACAACCATTCACTGTGAAACACCTCCTTACTAAACTAAATCAAAAGGCAGCCTCACCTTCTCCCGACTTGTTGGAGGAGTTCAAGGAAGTTCACAGTTCAGCAATTCAGCAGTGTTCACATTCACAGTTCAGCAGTTCACAGTAGCTGGATAGTAAAGCATGTAGGTACCTATCTAAACATATATATAATCCTAGAACATAAATATCTGTTGATTGTCGATGTACTATTAAATTTAAATGTCCCTGTCCGACGCCTGGAATGACCGAAACATATGATAAGTTGTCACATTAAGCTTAACCCTCTGTTCGTAATGAATCACACAGCCATAGAGACTGGAGCTATGTATTTTCAAAGTTGAGCGAATCACTTGCTAAAAAGTGTGAGTTAAATGCACCCCCTCACCTCGCCCAATAGACTAACTTTTTGTGGTTAGTTAAACGCATCATGCTATCCACATCCGGTATTCACAATTGAATTATGCTGATGATGATAAGGAGAGTTAAGGTAGTATATTTAATGATACGGTAAAGGACGCCCCACGGATTCTTTGTGCAGACTGTCAGCTCACACCTGACTTCTGACTAGTAAACATTTAAGTATATACCTAATTTTGACTGTCAGAATGACAGCTGCTAAACACATGTTTTTGGCAGAACAAAGGTACGGCAAGGGATACATAATTTGACTGTAACTTTTTAAACCGTCAGCTTGTCAGCTGTGAACTGTCGTCATCCATGCACCAAAGAAGTCCATGGGGCTACTCTAAACACATTTAGGTTGAGTGATAGTGGAAGTCATTCAGGGAAAACACAATAAGTTTTAGGGATCCGACCCCCTACCTCCACTCCACCAGTGAAATCTCAAACAAACAATTGACATTTAGTCCGATACTGTTTAAATAAAATGTTTGAAACTGATAGTCTAATATTCGATTTATAAGTTGTACAAGATCTTATAGTAAATCTAATGGTAAATTTGAAGAGCAGGAGCTCATAGAGTTTTGAAACAAATGCATAAGATCCACTCAACCAGTTGAAGTTCGGGCAGTATGTGAGTTGTCATGTAGTTTCCTCCCAACCTTCAACAAAAAGTATGGAAGACGAGGTGTGATGCTATGCAGGAGCACAAACGCTTGTGTCTTAAAAACATTAGTTTATATTACATTCGTAAGATAACTATAGTAAATTTATTAAAGTCCACTTTCTATAATGTTATTATTAATTTTATTATTAGCACCAAGACGACTTACTACCCGTTCGTTATACCCTTAGCGCTAATGGTGAAATGGTAGGTGGATTGTGAATAAATGAAGACCTACATTAGAACGTGGAATCCGAAGCCACCACATGTGGAGGCCTGCATTCCCCACATTCACAAGATTCCGTGTCAGAGGTGAAGGTAGGGTTTGGAAATCCAGAATAAATCTGTGCCGGGAAAATTTTGAAAAGCAGAAACCTGCTTCGGAATCTGCATGGGTCTATGCGACACTCTAGTGTATAGACAACCTTCTGGGCGATACAAGTGAGATCGAGAGTTTTGACTCTCTCGGTGTACTAATAGGTTTTTAAGGTCGTTGTATCACTACCTACTACCATAATGGTTATGGTTGCACTTCCTCTAATTAAACTTCCTCATCCTACTGCATATAGTAAAATGAATAAGTAAAATTAATAATAGTATATAACCAGACAGGTAGATAAGACACGGTGATAAATAAAAGTAAGAAGCGTTTTCGGTCCAAACAAGTACTAGATTGCAGCCTAATAATACTCTCCAATAAAATAAGGAGGCTTAAACTTCCTTAGAATATATCATGCTTGAATATGACTAACACTTGAGCAAATGGAGCACAGGATATTTAGGTTAATCAGAAACTACCGTATTTCTTATATCAAAGATAAATACATGTATTAGTGCATATAGTGATAACAGGAGTCCAGTTTTAAATGAAGCTAAATTTGCCCAAAAAATGCCAAATAAAATGCGTTGAAAACTCTAAATAAAGACTTAAATCGAAAAAAATCACCTAAACAATTAAACGAAATGTCCATATACAATGAGTTAGTATTATACATTATACACCAAAAATATAACATACATAACTTAAAATATCTGGTGAAATTGTAATGAATTTTTGTATCTAAAAATAATATATTAAAATTATAGAATCGAAACAATAATAACTTGGCACTACATATTTTAACTCTTTCTTTTTCCTCCCAACATGTAAAACTCTTCACCACTAAAGCCAGTCAGCTGGTTTATTAGCACGTTTCGTAATTCGAGGAGCAAGCAATTTTGGTAAATAAACAAGTAAATAATGTTTATTTACCATGTGATTTATCAATGTATGTTCTGTATAGATATGTTTCTATTTAATACAAATTTTAATTCTTACTTCAAACGCATTTTGGTAGATGACTGTGAACTTCGACAATTCCCGAATTAAAATGAATGGTCTATGTCATCCACGTTGTTTGTATTTTGATTGAAAAGCTCCTACAAGCGATGGGACTCATTTTGTAGTTTCGTATATTTGTTTTTGATAAAAGCAAAAACTCACCAGATTTTAAAAAGTTTATAATAGTTGCTAAATAATTCTTTTGCTGTGCACAATGAAAACTAATGAATCATTATATCAGGCAAAAGGTATTATCACAGGTTTTACTAATGCCAGAAGTTTTACAAGCATATATTACCTTCTAATTACCAAGTATCCTTGTAAAAACGTTCTGAAAATGTTAACTACAACAGAAATAAAAAATAGTTATCAAAGAGTTTAAGCTGAGGAGGACCAAATCTAAAGCAAATAGGATCTTGGTGGTACGCCAAGCTCATAAGCTTCAATGCAACTCTTTCAGGTCGAATTCTAGGATGACATCTGTACATAAGGATAAACCGTTGCAATATGTCCCACACACTTTTTTTTATTCTGACCCCCCTCGTTTTAACTTAATTTCTGTCATTTGCATTGGACCATTTTGAATGTTTACATTATTTTTAGTCGATTTTGTCTCAAAGAGAGAGGAGTTATTCTTCGTTGTGGCGTTCTGTGTTATTATTAATATTATTATTATTATTTTTATTATTATTATTATTATTATTATCACCTCGTCTTACTACCCGTTTCGGGATTATACGCACTTACCTAATGTTAATGGTAGGGTGGTGTGTAATGAAATGCGAAGGACCTGACAGTTTTAACGAGAAGTCCTAACCACGGTGAGGCCTTGGCATTCGCCCACATGGAAGCACCAGCTATCAACTGGTGACCTCTACTAGACCAGTACGTTAATTTCCATCTAATTCCCTCCATACTATCGGTTTTAACAGGCTACGAGGGCTGGGAGGTAGTGCTTAGAGGTACCATTCCTGTTTTAATAAGGGTGATTTTAAAACGCTAAGCACCCTTTGTGGATTTCTAGGATAATGTGCGCTCGTGGTGGATTGCTCCACGATGACGTATATCTACGTGGCTTGGTAGCCTATGACCCTCCTGCACCCACCCACTTCCCTCACAATCCCCTTTGATTCCCAGACGTGCTTGACTTCGTTGTCAACAGAGAGATCAGATGGCAATAAGTGCTGAAGTCTCTAGCTGGGCTAAACTTGGATCACAATCCTGTTATCATGAACTTGGAACGCACAGTGTCCTTCATAGATCCACCCTGATAAACCAAACCCTAGGCGCACTGAATGGGAAAGCTTCACAAATGTGTTGAAAAAAATAGGTTGGACCCATCTCCTACCTTCCAAACAACAGCAGAAATCAATCGTGGTGTGGAGTTAATAAATTCCCCCCTAAGGGGAGGGCTTGAAGCTTCGACACTGAGGCACCATCCTAAGAGGGTGTCACAGATTTATTTGTCCGATAATTATATCCTTAGGCACGTCCGGGAGAAAAATGGGTTGAGGAAGGCTTGGAAAATCTTGAGGGAGCCGATAGACAAGGCCAATTGGAGCCAAAAAGTTCATGCGATTCACTAAATGTTCCAAGAATACCAGAACAATGTTTGGGAGGACAAATTTGAGAGCCTACACATACAGGGAAGGTCCCTGTGGCACATGGTGAGGATCTTGATGCGGGTTCCCACACCAAGTCCACCTATTATGGGATGGAACGTGGTGGTCAATTCCAAACAGGAGAAAAGCCGATTTTCTCGCTTAGCACTTAGAGGCGCATACTGCGCCCGTGGTTTAGGTCGTTGGTGTGGTCTCGTAAAGACCATTGGATGAGCCTGAACCCACGGATGCGACAGAAATTCCACGGGCGTTTGCACTCTAAGATTAAACAAGGCCCCGGAGAGGACGGTATGAGTAACGCGGTTTTCCGAAAGCTGACCTTGGATGCGATTAACTTCCTCGTGGAGTTATTCAACGCCATTCTACTTCTGAGTCACTTCCCCGAGCTCTGGAAACTCGGGAACGGCCTCTGATTTCATGAACCGGGTAATGACCCGGCCCTAGCTTCGTCTTACTGACCAATCAGCTAGCTTGACTGTTTGGGAAAGTTGTTCAAGATAATTCTACTGACTGTAATACATAATAATTATTGACATCAATTAGACTCCAAATGTACTGTCAAAACGTGTATAAACTTTATATAACTTGATAAGTTTATAATATAAAAATTATCAAAGTGTCTCAAGCGGATAAATCTAATAAATGGGTGCTCCATAATACCATCTCTGCAATTTAATAGTGGAACGGCATATCATCCTTTCCAAACCCTAATCGTTTCAGTAATACTCTTGTGCCAATATAACGAGATTTCAAAGCCACGGTTTGTCCCGTTTGTCCCTAGCAAACGACAAGATTGAAGTAATTGTAATTCGCGTTTATTTCAATTACAAATGGTGTTCAGTATCATATAGAGCTCACTGTGCCTAGGACGTGAGCAAAGCAGTGTTGTCAATTCACATTACCAAAATTCCACTAGAGGGAATCAAAAGTGTCTCCTTTCTTTCTAGGTTGGATTAGAATAAAGTGAGTTTTTCAATAGCTTTTTAACATAGGTTTATAGCTTGTTGGCAAAGTATACAAAAGTTTTTTTTTACACATCCCACTTCACTCCAATTTCCTGGAGTCCCATTTTAAAATGTCTAGACTTTTATAGTTATTTGGATTTAGTATTTTAACCTGCCTGCCAAATTTCAGTCTTATACCACACTGAGATATAGTTGTTTATATTCGTTCTGTACAGTTTGAGAGGCCTCCCTCCCCATATATATAATAATACAAAGTGACAATATATTTTTCCGGCGATAAACTTCGTCATCGTTTCTAAGCTGATTTTGGCCTAACCAGTTATAAACGATTTATAATTAGGTCAAAAATGCATGAGGGCTTTATTTGGTCAAAAATACCAAACTAAAATCTATTGAAATTCTTGTCCGATTATTAACTTAATTGTTTCTTATTCGATTTTGACCAAACCAGTTTTAAACTATTATTAATTGTCGAGCATTGCATGAAAGCTTTATTTTGTCGATAAGAGTGAATTGGAGAAGTGGTTGGGACTAACAAATTTACAAAACTAATATAAGTAAAACTTATCTGTAAGAGTCTGAAAAATGTAAATTTTTTAATTAGGATTTTCTATCGTGCACCATCTACAACAAACACTGTTTATTTTAGTGAATTTTCTTTAAAGGAGAAACCGATTCTAAGACTTCGTCAAGGGCTTATTTCCTAGTCTTCTCACCGATATTCGTCTCAAACACAATACATAGGTTAGATGCTTGTTCATTTGAAAAGAAACTCCATTAACTCAAGTCCAAAATGGGAATACACACAAAATACTATTACATAGCTGGTGTGGATTTATTGCACGCTTTGTTTATTTTTTTTTTAAAACTCTTGTATAGTATTGTTCATGGCAGATAAAGATTTAACTTATGTCTGTCGATCAACATTTGCTTTAAGCTTTTAGGCCGTTTGAAACCAAAACAGTAATCCCTTCTTCTAATGAAACATTGACACAATAAACACAACATGTCAATACTACAAAATTCAAATTCTTACAACTGAATGTGGCAAGGCCGGTGAGTGATCTGTTTCTTTCGCCACGTTGTGTAGTTAATATTTAAAGGAGGGGTGAAAGAGAGGGGAATGAGCAACCCACAATAATGTTAGTGTTTATTTTTAGTTTATTTACACCGCGTCTAACTATCATTCGGGTAGGATTCAAGGTATTAATAAAATTGAAAGGATCAACAAATATATCTAGGTACCTATCCAGATATAATTTCGGGGAAGGAGGATGGAGGTCACGGAATATATTAAGAGCTAGAAGAGGAGGGGCTTAGGAGGACTTATGGAACTTTTGATATGTTGTTAATCATGTGAGATTCTGGTCAATCTTGAATTTTTCAGTTTTCTCCTAATTTTGTACGGGGTTTACTGGTTTTTTTTTAAACTACTAAGAATGTTAAGCTTTGCTGTCTTTCGAAACAAGTTCTTAGGGAAAGGTGAGTGGCAGAAAGAAAGGTGTGCACCATCGACCTTCACGTAATGAATAGTTCATTACTTAAAATTGTCCAAGTTGATGGTAGTATTGTGTAGATAGTTCTTAATTTTATTTTTCTCGAGAACTACTGTTTATGGGCTGGGTATGTAGAGAACCAAGAATTGACGAATAGGTTTATAAGTTCATTTGTAATATTGCATGGTAAATATGGGGGGGGGGCTTTAAAATAGTCCTGCTCCCAGAATAAGATCAAGGGGCTCAGGTGCCGATCTCCCAGTTCCCGGGAGCCCCTGAATGTTTTTAGATCATCAAATTATTAATAGTAATTTTTTTAATATGTTAATATTCTTTATATGAATCTTGTTTCGGATTTTTTTGGTGCCATTATAATATTCTTCATAACTATGTATTTGCTGCTAGGAATATTAATAATTTTTATTATGGGGGCTTTTTTCTATTAAATAATTTTGTACACAAAACTAGATTTTAGGGCTTGTATCCATTCGGGTACTCAGTTATTCGCCCTAGCTTTTGTGTTGAATATAAAGTTTGTTTACCTTGTTAGACATTCTATGTAACTTTTGTCAGTTGGGGTGGCGTCGGAGTATATTTACAACTTAATAGGTGGGTACATGCTAATAACTTTAATATTGAAATTCATAAACAGTTATCTGTTTGCATCCCCAACCTGTATATATGCGCGATACTGGTGTGTCGCACGCAGCTTACTAGCAATTCTATTCTTCAGCACTTCATGCGAGTAGATGGTGGGGCGTTATGGCACCACCAATTTGACCTTTGACCTTTGACCCCAATTTTCGTGGGACCGTAATCATTGCGTGTTATGTATGCAACATCCTGTTTGATACCGTTAACTAATTGACCTTACTTTCTATGATTGGCTGCTATAAATAGCCTCCTTCCCCCCCACAATTTTTGACCTGCTTTCCACATCCGCCCCCCACTTGTTCTCTGTCACAAGGTCATGCCTTCACCCAACCCTGGCGCCAGTATGTCGGCCCGACAAGACAAGAATTTGATTATTGAGGTTATTGCCTCGGCATCTGGTTTTCCCTGGTGCCAGGGTTGGCGGCAGACAAGACGGTTGAGGTCCAAGAATAGATATTGAGGTCGTTGCCCGTAGGGGTAACGGGTTTTTCCCCTGGCGCCAGTATGTCAGCCCGACATAAACACAGAATAGATATTGAGGGTCATTGCCCGGGAACGGGGGGTTTTCCTGGCGTCAGTTGACGGAGGGCTCGGCACGAGCTTGCGCTATGGCTGACAAGCCTGAATGAACATCGGCTCTTCTGTCCAAGGCCTCTGTTCCCGGAACAAGCAGGCTGAACCTTGCACTATGGTGCTTTGTGGTAGAGTCGTGATATTTTGTTCAAGAGACCCCCCTCCTCCCTTCGCCTCCCTGACGCCATGTTTGAGTGACCTACTATCCTTGATTGGTTGCCATAATATCCTCTTCCCCCACCAAATTTTGACCTTTTAGCTTCTCCCCAAAAAAACCACAACATCCGCCTCCACCCCTTCCCCTCCGACTACCAACCCTGGACATGTTGGCGTCTTGATGATTGTTATTAGATATTGAGGTCCATTGCCTGGGATACGCGGTTTTTTCCTGGCGCTAGTATGTCGGCCCGACAAGACAAGTAATAGATATTGAGGTCATTGCCTCGGGCATCTGGTTTTCACACTTGGTGCCAATATGTCGGCCCGACAAGACACATGAATAGATATCGAGGGGTCATTGCCCGGGGCACAGGGTTTTTCCCTGCGCCAGTATGTCGGGCAGACAAAGACAGAATAGTTATTGTGGTCATTGCCCGGGCTACGGGGGTTTTCCCTGGCGTCACTTGTATGACGCGCTTCACGAGACAAGAATGATACGAGACCTCATCAAACTTGGGGTTCTTACAATGACGTAATCATTGCGTGTTATTGTGCAACCCTGGCGCAGGGCTGGCGGGCAGACTAGAACAAGTTGGGACTAAGTCTTAGATCGTTTGACTGGGGTTGTAAATTGAACCCCGATCATTACTTCGGTCATTTCAAATTTGTATATTGGCTACATAAAGTTCGAGATGGTTTTAACGCTCTGGAAAAACGGATCACAATTGAGGTATGTTTAATTTCGTTATGTATATTTTAAGGTTTCTATTTGATTGTCATGTCAGTCTGTACTGTGGTATTTTATTCTTCTTTGTTAGATGAGAGAGCCCCATAACGCTCGGAGTGGCGGCAGCAACCTGTGGATCCAATAACCTGGACAGTTGATGCAATTTACAGATGAGGGGATTTGTATAGAGCGGATGGTGATGTCCATGGGTAATTAGCTGCCATATGATAAAACTTGCCAGTGTGTTTTTTATTTTTCTGTAATGGTTAATTATTTGTATTTATTTTATATTCAGGACTCACATGGGATCCATATGGGCAGGATGAGGGCCTTTTGGGCAGCCGTAGCGGACAGGGTGCCGACATCTAACCCTGCCGGAGGGGCCCCCAATGGGTCTGTGCCATGCACGAGTCACTGACGTACTCTAGGCCCGTCCAGGCCTATCCTTCTCCTGCGCCCCCTATCGCCAGCGTCCCTCTGTTTGGCAGGATTTGGGACACTATCGACAGGCTGATTGTTAAGTACCACTAGTTTGAAAATATACATATGTGTAGCTCATGCTCTCTCTCGCTCACGCATAACATAGTTATATCGGTACTAGTTCGACAACCTATTGTCAGCTGCTCATTTCAAGTCAATTGAATACTAGTTCGTTTAGTGAACAAGAGAATGGCGGGGAAAATCACATATTGTTCAGGTGGTCATGAATTTACTGTGGGAGGTTTTTCTATAATAGATTTTCCACCTTTACCTCTATGCAAAATGCGGGTTGTGCACTTCCTCTAATTCCAGGGTTACAATATTTATTATTGTCAACATAAATTTATTCTCTATCATTAAAACTATATTTAAATTGTATTTAATATTACATAGAAATTTGTGTTGAAAGATTTTACTAATAGATTTTCCATTCTCCCTCCTTGCAAAATGCTGGTCACTTCGCCTCACGCAGGAAAAATTTTATATTGTTTAGGGGTTCTAGGAAGTTATGTGGGAGGTTTTCTTCTAATAGTTTTTCCTATTATATACCTCATTGAAAATATGCTGGGGCACTTCCTCTAATTCAGGGTTACAGTATTTATTATGCTCAACAAATATACTTCTCTAAAATTAAACGATATTTAAAGTTGTATTTTAATATTAACATAGTAATTTTGTTGATAGTTTTTCTAATAGATTTTCCATTCACCCTTCCCTGCAAAATGGGCTAGCACTTCTCTAATTTCGGCTTACTAGTTTCAAGTGATGATTTTCTTTGTGTAAATGTTATTTATTATGTCAACAAAATATATAGTTTTCGCCGCACCTAAAATATACCCTGCGCTGTGTGGCTTATAGCGTTTGATTTGTGTAGGCCAGACGGCCTAGGCCGAAAGAGTTTAAGGTTGAATCTTGCCTTATTAAACTACCGGCGTTTTTTCACTCATTTGGCCGGAGTGTTGGATTCAGTTAAAACAATTATGTAAACATTATTTTATAAAAATACGCGCATGTTTGTAACAGGTTTACTTTGACATTGTGTTATAATTGAATTGGAGACCGTAAATGGAGGACGGCATTCCCCCGCCGCCGGCTACTAGTCCCGCTCAACCACACTGCAGGAAGCACTCGACTGCGAGCCAGGGAGACGGTGAGCGGGTCCAGCAGCTTTCTTTTTTCCCAGTGCGGGAGACGGGATCGTGGAGCGGCTACAGCTGGACCATCTTCGGCCCTTCTACAGGGATTTAGTGGACCGGTATGTCTGATAGGCGGAGGCATTGCAAAATGGCGTCCCTCTTCGTATCGTTGAAGAGTAGGATTAAACATTGAGGGTTTCCTTTTATACGAATAGAGATAATTAACCGTACAGCTTGGTGCTCCAGCAAGCGGTCGTGACGCATATTAAGCTGGCTTGAGAACAAATTACTAATTAGCTCCCCAAATCGGCTGCCTGGACATGGCGTTAAGCGCCGATGGACCACGTCGGCTTATCATTTTGAACAGCACTGTACCCTACAGTTTGGGAAGGGGGGGGGGGGGGGGGGGGCTCCCTGTGTTACGTCTCATTCAGGCGAGCAGACCAGTTAGACGCCTCGAGCAGTGCTTGATAACGTAAGTCGCTGTCGTGTTGCAAAGTTATACTTTGTTTTTGGAGTACAGACACCCTGCTACGTTAAATTCTGCTCTTTTAAGGAGCCTCGTGGAAGTGAGACGATATTGTGATAACACTCGCTCCCGCTAGGCAACTTAGCCGTAAAAACCAAGGATCATACGATTCAAAATGGACGCACACTTTGCCTAGCCCTGCATTGGTTGTCCCAAAGATATATGGTGTCAATAAAAGAGAAACCAGGATGGCATGGCTTTGAACACCTTTAATAAAATATCAAAGAGGTCGTATTATTCAAAAATTACAAAGCAGATGGATTTATGCCATGCATGCCCGTGTGAATCTTTTGAAAGGTTGGTGGGATACCGAGCTGAGCAATTTCAAACTATACTCTTCCGAATACAAAATCACACGTGTTCAGGTAAGCGTCGGGGAGACAGAGTTGGTATTGTGATGGTATAGATGGAGGGGGCCTTAGATTTAGTCTGTCTCCGCCGTGTACGAACATTCCTTTAAGGGGCACCTTGAGTTTGTATTTTCATGGACGACAAGCAAAACATTTGATGTCATTAACATCCTTGGACTGCTGCGCATTTAAGTGTTCGTACTTTGCCGGAGTAGAGTGTATAGTGTGCCGTTCAACACGAAAGAACGAGCTACAAATGTGCGTACGTGTGTATGGAAAAGTGCTACGCTAAAGCGGTTTGTAGTGAGGCCGATCTGTGGTCTTGTCAAGGATGGTGGGCGTTGGTTCACAAACCAGACGTGCTTTGATAACCATAAACGTACGGTTTTTTCAGCGCTCACCTCAGGGTTCTGTGATGCAAGAAGGTTTTTGCGAGGTATGCGGGCAATTTTTAGTTTGGAAAGATCAAATTTTTTCACATAGGTGTTATGAGAGTGTGTGTGTGTGTGCTCCGCGCTCGCGCACGATACCCATACTTCGCCTTTTGGTCATTTCTGCTAATATGAAGCAGGCAATCCAAGCGTCACTGGAAAAGGCGATTTCATGTGTGTGTTGTATGATTTTTGAATGCAGGACATGAACGCTTCTTGTCAAGGTGCGGCAGGCACTTACTTGCTCACGGGACCTAACCTCTGTTGTCGTGCCAACGAGTTTTGTAAGGCTTGTGTTCAGTATAGTTGCAAATGGACCTATCATTGCACGATTTGGGGGCATTTGTTGAACTCTCGCATATTCAAGGGTGGATACCCACAATGGCCCAATTTTTTGTAAATTTATAGGAACAAATTAAAGCTTCAAAATCTAAGGATATCACCCTCTCGGCCATAACGCTAAATTCCTATAATGGTAATTTTATTTTTTTTTTTGTTTAAAGATACATGATGGTAGTAAAAAAAATGGACTCTAGAATTTATAATGAACGGTGGAAAATCATGTCCATGCCTTACGGCCCGCTCTCCCTTTATTGACTCACTGAACTTTCACACGATGTTCGCTCGTCCAAATTTGCCCAAAACTTTCGGGCTTGGTAACGAAGTCTTTGGCCAAGGGACATTTCCCCTTTTATCAATAAAAAAGAAAACGCGGGTAATAGGGGTCCCTTGCCGTCCAAAGGAGGACTACGGCAATCGGCGGCGAGATGTCAGTTGAGGGAAAGGAGCACTTTGAGAAGTGGTTATGACGGTTTGGCTCAAGAAAATTATGTCTTTGATTTTAAACGCGAGTTGGAACTGTATTGTGTGAAAAGATGTAGAGATCCTAAGGAATGCCTGCCTTTGGAAGTTAGTGAGATGCTCAGGAGAAAGCAAAGGTGGGATCCTTTCAGAGAGGCGTGTACGATAGATGGAGCGGCCATTGCTGTTAACTTCGAAAGTCATCTTAAGGAGAATCTTTCGGTTTTATCCCTAACGGTGAGTTTGTCGGGTGCGCAGACCAACAGTCGCAGTCGCTGTACAATGGCTATGCTGGGAGACCATCAGCCGCGGTGTCTCTATTCTTCATGCGGCGTAACGGACCGTGGAGCATATGTGTGTGTGTGTGACGTGTTTATGGCGTTGTTAAAGTGGAGATACACACGTCTCAGTTTTTGGGCTGTTATTGGGCAGGGTGCCTCTCTGTTACCTGACAGGACCACCCCGTCAAAAATAGTCCCGAGACCATGGAGAGGCGTTATGAAGCGACCATTGGCTTGTTTTGAAAAGTTTAACGGAATGCGGATACACGTCCGTAGAGATGTCGGGGAGTGCATGTTTAATGCGATGAACACGCACCAGGACAAGGACTTGCAGCAATTTGTACTCCGGAAAGAGGTGTATACCAATGAACCTCACAGTCCCACGGGATGCATCTTTGGCGGGCGTACAAATTTGTATAAGTCTTCCCACGAAACAGACCTTTATTGTGGATAGAAGATCAAGGTAATTGGATGTTGAGTTCATTGTATCCATACGTTTGCAATACATAAAAATACCCCGTCGGCCACCCCAGGAGAGATTCACTTGGAACTCGAAATTGTCCGTCTATAGATCAAGTCTGTCAGGCATAGCCAAAAGTTACAGTGACGCCTCGCGAGATTTATTCACTGCACAGTATTGCCTACCCGGATGCACGACAAGCTAATGTTCATCTTGTGCAGGAAAATGCGGGGTAGGAGGGGGAGGAGAAAAAACCAAGGCGCGTCTGTCAGCACGATGACAAAAAAGCTCGATGGTTGAACCGCGCGTCTGGGTTATTGACGAGATCCGGAAAGCCGTGAGAAAGGCTACACCGTGAAGCGACCACCTATTTTAGTGCACGAATGAGAGAGGGAGTTACAATGTATCTGGTTTATGACCGTCAGATGACGTTCTTACTGGAGCAGCTTGTTTCACGTGTACATTGCTACTTTTTTAAATATTAAACAACGAAGCCAGGGATGGCAACGCAGGGGGGGGTGGGGTGTACACTCACATAGAGGAAAAGTTAGCTTTACATTAAAATTATGAGTAAAGGGAAGGGGTTGGATTCTCGGCTCTGTTTTCTGTAAAAACCCTTGGTCTCCGCACTCTGGGCTAAACTTTTTTTAAATTCAATTAAGGGAAAGTTTGGGCAAAGACCGATTTACCACACGTAGCGTTGTTCCAAACGATATCAGGCGTCCCACAAGTACCTGAACGGATCCGTACATCACCGTGGACAGCGTCATGATGTAAATGAGGAGGTTAATGTTCCTCAATTAAAAGGATGCGCATGACGCGTTGCACTCTACCCTAACACGAAGTGTGGCCGGTGCGTGCTACACGACTGCTATGGTAGGTTGCACTTATACAGCTTTCCTTGAACAATTGGGGGACCGCGGTTATATATATGATACAGATTAGCGTTCAATTCACGAACGCCCCGGTGATTGGAGTCCACCGACCGGAGACTATTTTAGGTGACCTCACTGATTGAACTTCAGGATTACGGTCCGGGAAGCTACATTAGCCGCCTTTGTATCTGGTGGCCACTAAAATTACGCTTACCGATTTGTGGTGCGGCGTTTCCTGCCAAAACAAAAAACGTGTGCAAGAGCGCGCACGCACGAGCGATCCTCACATAAACTTGGCAACCGGAACGATTGTTAATTTTGAAGTTTTGACCAAAAGCGCATGGTCACCAAACAGGTGGGGAAAGATACTTCAGATACCGCAGAAAAGGAAAATTGTAAGAAATGGTTCTTGCGGACATGTCTACTGTACCGTTTCGCAGACTAAAGTTTACGGTCCATCTGCTCTAAACCCAACTCAGGATCTAACCAGTTCGATTAAACATGAACTCTGTTGGGCCGTAATTGGGTGCGAATCAGATGTCTCTCTTTTAGCGTAAAGCGGGCTCTTCGAGCTTCACGCCAACTCGCGATATTGACCTCACAGGTGTCTCTCGGAGATTAGATCGGACTGGCTGTATGGTGTGATCCATTTTTCAAAAGATTTGAATTTTTCTTTTCATATTTTCTTTCTGCATGAATAGAGGGAGGTGAAACGAGCATGATTTTGTTTGTTGATTTTGTTTGTGGGGTGTTATATCTATGGCAGATCCAGGCGGGCGGATATGGTTTTGTGATTGTTTGTTTGATTGTGTTGAGATTGTAGCTTGGTGTGTGCGCGACTGACAGACGCATTTTAGTTCTCTTGTCGCGCGAGAGCCCTTAGCGGCCTCGAGTTTATGTGCTTTTTAATCAATTGTATTAGAGAATTGATTTTGGTGTAATATTTTTTTATTCTTTTAAAGTTCGTGTAGAAGATGAGAGATAAAGATTGTGTTGTTGTTTGTGGGGGTGAATATATTTATTTTCTTCTCTAGTCATGTATAATAAGAAACCGATTGTAGAAATCTTTTCTTTTAAATCATATTCAAAATATATAAATTAACGTGTAATATATCATTTATTTCGTATCTTTTAAACTGTTAAAACGCATCTTTAGTTGAAAAAGTACCGAGGCCACTATTCTCCCCCATTAATGTAATATTCAACAGATACTTTTCACTGTGTGTAAAATCAATAATGTTAAACTCAAAACAGATGATGTTTGAATTACTGTATAATAAATATATTGTAAATATTTACGGTATACTTGCAACCCCTCCACCTTAAAATCTATAGTGGGACTGATAGGTGAATGATATTGAGAGGCAGGTAACTTAGGTTAAAGAGAGGTTACCTAATGATAACCATAACAATTTTTTTAGTCTATATTAAAAGTATTGAAGAGAGACAATAAAAGCTGAGCAAGAAGATTAGACAATCTCACACCACCGCTGTGGACAGCGCGCTTTTCCGACCATCGCGGAAGGAATCAATTACAATCAAAGGAAAAACATAAACGTTTACCTTCTTCCTCAAAAACCAAAGTTACATCATAAAATCCACATCGTGTGAAGTCGTGAGTGTGTAACGTTCCTCGCTCGCGCAGTGCTATCGAGTGAACAGATTGGTGTCAATGTGGTTGAGTCTTCGTTAAGGGTGGGTTCTCTCAGTAGGTATTGACTTGGGGAGAAGTGGGTTGTTTGGTGTGTATATATTTTGTTCTTACAGACGCCGTAGCAAACGTGACGTCTATAGCAATCAAGAACAGGGCCACTAAGGTAATAATAACTTAAAAAACCCTAGGCGTTTACTTGGCGAACAAAAGATGAGTCCAGAAGAACAGCTTTTACTCGAAAACAACGATAAGCCGGTTCGAACCAGGATCCTGAAATCTCAGGCTCTAAAGCTAATATTGTGCAAATTGTATGAAGTACCTTTTGAATTAGGGCCCAGACCTGGAATATAAAGTGGTGGCGGAAAAGCGACGGTCTAACTCCCAGCAGCGATAAGCGCGTAGCATAGTCAATATTCAAATAAACATAAGTTAATAACAAAGTCCAAATAGTAATTTACAAAGAGTTCCCCCCATGACGCCGAAATAGTAAATTTTGGTAGGAAAGTAATATCCCCCGAAACCCAGTCGCTGCCCTCACCCTCTTATCCTCGAGCCGGTGGGGTAAGTAAGTGACCTGAGATTCCCGGTACCGCTAGTATTTATAACGAAATATAATTCTCAGAGAAGGGGGGGCGGATCGAAGGAAAGGAAGGTTGGAGAACATTACAAACAAGGGGGGGAGGAAGGTTCGAGACTCATAATCGAACACTAGCACCTTCTCGAAGCTCAGAAGGCGGAAAACGGAACTCTTCTAATCCACTTCTCTGCTGGCCGAACACGTGGTCGAGTCCTCGTCTGCCGGCAGGCGCAGGACACGCCTTCAGTCAGTCCGATTATTTGGCGAGAGCGTGAGGTCGCCGGTCAAGCTAGTGCCGCGTGTTGACTCAGTTGGCTGTCCCAGTTGGCGAGTGTTTGAGGATGTTACCAATGTAAGTTGTTAAAAAAAATCGCTGTCCCAGTTGGTCTGTCCGAGTTGTGAGTGTTGTTACAATGTAAGTAGTTACATCCCCCCCCCTGACGGGATGTCAGAAGGAGTCCTCAGCAGTAGGCGTAAACGGCAGGGCGGTACCTTCCCTGCCGTTAGTGGCAGACAATGGGGAGATGATCCACACGAACCCTCATGACAGTCCTTGGATAGCCGCCTCATGGTCAAGTAGTAAGCCCCACCCGGTAGTGGCGCTCTGACAGATCCTGGAGTAGCTCACGCCGGAGTACTACACGCACGGCACTGACGCTCTCGCTCTCCTTCTTTCCGAACGACCCACTCTGAACTGTCTTTGTCGTACTCTTCGTCCAGCGCTGAAGCTAGACTCCCCACATATCGTCGGGCCCAGCCAGCCTCCGTCTTCTGTAGCAGACGCGTTCGATATCTCGCCCCGAACCAAAAGGGAAGGGGAGGGAAGGTGAAGACCCTCTCTGAGAACAAATAAACTACAGTTACAAAAAATAATATAAGTGTACAGTCTACAATGCTCTGACACGGCTGCTGGCAGGCGCAGTCCATCTAATCCAGTTCATCACGGCACTTAGTGCGCATCCACATGAGCTATGCCTCCAATAGACACAACAGGAACAAGAGTGTTCTACAAGGGCAAGCACTGCATCATCTTCCCTTTTTCATATAGTACGCGCGCACACACGCTATGGATTCTTCCAATTTTCCCAGAGTGACACTCAAACATAAGTCACTAACCATTAGATATATATAGAAGTTCGGGTAGGCCTACCCCTAAGATTTGAATCAATGTCCAATATAAACAAATAAACATAACCTACGATAAACCCTAAACTTTACACTATATACCTATAATAACCTATATAATTCCTAAATTTTACTCCAATACACATAAAAATAAATACTTAACCAATAACACGTCCTGCCTTCCTTGCACAGGACTGGACTCACTACGTCACCGCCTTGGGGTGGCTAACGTGGGCGCGGCGGGTTACAGAAGGGTCCGCAATGTCCACTAGTAGGACTGAGACGGCGTTAGAACTTGTCGATGTCCCAGGGGCCCACTCCCATTTGAATGCCAGCTTAGCCGACGTCTTGTCCATCGCCGACTCAAGGGGAAGCATTTACAAACTACTTTGTCCCCCCACATTAAACGGACGGGGACACGTCCCCGATTGTAAGTAGCAGCTACTTTCCTCCTAGACTTAACAAATTTTTATAGGCGAGTTCAACACTTCTCTTCAAAGGGGCGGTCATGGCGTCAGATAAGAGCGGGTCAACATCCCACGTAGTTAAGAGGGGTGTTTAAATCCCTATTCAAGAAGACCGAGGCAGGAGTGGCTCCCGACTGACTCGTGGGACGCAGAGTTGAACGCGACGTTCAGAAAGTCGAGGTCCTTGTCCCAATGAGATGGTCCTGGTGGTGGAAAATAGTTAGCGCCACATTTTAAATTCCTATTAAAACGCTCAAAAGTGGTTGGGGAGGGGTAGTATGGGCTGGTGGTCACGTGTTTGACCCCCCAAGAAGCACATGTCTTTGAAAAGCCTTGAACGGAAACAGGGGCCATTGTCACTAACCACAACCTTAGGGGTTCCTAGAACGCCCCACACCCGCCTAGATAAGGCATTCACAGTCGAGATGCCTTCAAAGTTCCTAAGGGGAATTAACACCACAAATTTTGAAAATGCATCCAGCACTACCAAAATAGACGTGTTGCCCTGGGAGGAACGCGTAAGGGCCCAACATAGTCAACAAAAACTTTCTCCCAGGGGCGTGTGGCAACGTCAGCAGAATGAAAAACCAAATTCGAGTTTTGTGAGGGTTTGGCCCTTTGGCAGCCTCACACTTGCGCACCCATTCCCTTACGGGCCTTGGGCAAGTTGGGGCCAATAAAACTCCTTGGAAACTTTCCTCTCAGTTTTGAGCACCCCACAATGCCCACCCAAAACAGAATCGTGGAAATACTTAAGTAGCATAGGCCTGAGCTTCTCGGAATATAGTATTTGGGTCTCCCCCTAATATTAGTCACTAAGAGACCCTTGCGCAGGCGATAGTTTCCAACTACTTCCCCAGTTCTAATCCTATCTACGAGCTGTTTACAAAATTCATCCTCGGCCTGATGAGCACCAATTGAAATAAAAGATTCTGGGATGGTGTGAATCACGCCTAGCGTTCCCGCCTCCGCTTCATCTCCTACAGGGTCAAGATCCTCTGCCATCCGCGACAACGCATCAGCTACAACATTCTCTTTACCCGCGACATGATGGGTAGTGAAGTCAAACCTAGAAAGCCTCCAGATCCAGCGGCCTATTTTACCCAGCTGTTTGGGTGGTTCCATAGCCAGGTCAGCGCCATGTTGTCTGTATACAGGTCAAACTTTCTAAGCTCTAGGTAGTCTGAGAACTTTTCTACTGCGAAAACACAACCTAAGCATTCCTTTTCGTACTACTGTACTTTTTTCTCAGCAGCATTTAAGGTCTTGCTGGCGAACGCTACCGCCTACATCCATCAGGGTTCGCTGCGAAAGCACCAGCGCCGAGGGCAATTGACGACGCATCAACATGTAAAATAAAAGGGAGGGAGAAGTCGGGCATGCGCAATACCGCCGGAGAGACAAGGTGCCGTTTGAGGGCGAGAAAAGGCCATCATTTTGTTCCCGACCCCACGCAAATACAGCTCCCTTTTTCTTAAGGCTGTTTAGCGGTAAGCTAACTCAGAGAAAGAGGGGATAAACCTGGCGTAATAATGCGCACATCCCCAAAAACCTAGAAGTTCCCTTTAAATTCTTCGGGGTAGGAAATCAAGAATAGGCTTGACTCGCTCAGGGTCAACGAGCAAATTTCCCCGGGAAATAACATATCCCAGATACGGACAGACTCCTTAGCCCATGTAACCTTTTCAGGATTAACAGTAGAGTCCAGCAGAGCGCAGACGTTCTAACACATTTCTACGTGACGCAAATGGTCCTGAAGTGAATTACTATAAATGCAAATATCATCGAGATAATTGAAAACAAATTTAAATTTTAAGTCGGCAAGAAATGATCTAACACTCTACTAAGCGCTTGTCCCCCGCAACTAATGCCTAACGGTGACGCGGTTAAATTCATAAACCTGCCACGGAGTTTACAAAGGCGGTAAATTTCTTGGATGGCTCTGAGAGCGCGCATTGGAGGAAGCTAGCGTTAAGATCAATGAGACTGTAATACCTGGCTTACCAAGGTGTTGGAATGCCGACTCTAGGCTAGGCATCGGATAAGATCGAAAACAAGTTTCTTATTAAGTTTCCTGTAGTCAACAATGAGGCGATGCCCCTTGCCCTTGCGGGGAATAATGAAACCGGGGCTGCTAAGGGGGAAGACCCTTTTTTTTTTTTTTCAAAAAATTTGGGGGGGATGAAGGCCCGAACCCCTTTTTG